>PRKT01001543.1:0-57818 GCA_003671525.1 Saccostrea glomerata
TTACGGTAATTTGAATAGCGAACGGCAGACAGCCTGCGGTTCGCCATTCGAATGAACATAATTCACATAAGTTTCAGCTCTTCTGGCCCAGTGGTTCATAAGAAGAAGATTTTTTAATGACCCCACCTATTTTTTGTCTTTTCTTGATTATCTCCCCTTGTGAGGGGACGTCGCCCTTCATTTTAACAATTTAAATTCCCCTTAACCCAAGAATGCTTTGTAGCAAGTTTGGTCAAAATGGGCTCAGTGGTTCTTGAGAAGAAGTCGAAAATGTAAAAAGTTCACAGACGGACAGCTAGACAGACGGACGGACAGACGGACGGACGACGGACAAAATATGATCAGATAAGCTCACTTGAGCCTTCGGCTAACAAAGGCCTGTTAATTGGCATGAAATAAGTCAGCGAAATATTAGACTCAGTAATAGGTTATTTTTGCGAATAAGGTCGTTATAACGACCATAGAATTTACGAAATGTTGACTTTAAACGAGGTAGTTGAAATCCTTGTAACATCAGCTTATCAGTTAGTAGTTTGCCTTACTTTAACAACTGATCTTACTCAAAGCAAGGTCTTGAGTAGCGAATAAGTTAAGAATTACGAAGACCATTAGCAGGTGTAGTATAACTAAATTAATAAAGAAAGTTGACGATGGAAAAGCTGAAGTCATCTTGTTTGTCATACTATTTAGTTGTTATTCGGCTTGTCGTTTATAACCAGTAAACATCCAAATATGAAACAGATGTGGTAGAGTCGGTGGTGTTTGTAAACTTGACAAGTTTTGATGTACGTACTGTAATTAAATTCTAAAAAGCATGCACTTTACGTATAATGACTAGAATACATTTCATATTTAGGTATTTTTGTCAGAAAATTAAAGGTAACTCAGATTAATGTTTAGGTTTTTAAAACTCGAGAGGTTTAATTTAAAAAGTAAACATTGAGCGCAATTAGATACAGTTTTCTCCTTTCACAGATACGCACATTTCTATAGAATACAGTGACCAGCCAAAGGAGAAAATATACCTACTTGTGCTCGTAGATTTTAAGGGCTTCAAAGAGTTGGGCGGGTCCAAAATTCATTGGGAATTGGATGTACACCGTATGTCACATCATCCTGTCTGCGTAATATTGTGACAGTATGTACAGCGTTAATTAATATCACATAGGACTTGTTTTTATCTCTTACAGATAAGGACGTTTTCTTATCATCAAAAGAAAAGGAAATGACACTAACAGAAAACCAATCTCTGCCATCAAATATAGTTTGTACTGTTGAGTGCAACTTCGAGTGTAATTCTGACATCGAAGTTATGAAAAATTCGAGATGGTACAGGAACATTAAGTCAAATACGAGTATATTCAGGGACAGAAAAGCTATTTCATCACATAGTGGAATTTACAGGTGTACATCAGGAAAATCCCTGTCAGACGACTTAGTGTTAAACATTTTATGTAAGTACATGCAAAAATGAATAAACAAGCTAGAATTTATCCATGTTTATACAGTGCTGCTAAATATACCCCAAAAGAGAGCCATATTGTCAAAATAGGAGATCAGATATTAAAAATGTTTGATTTTTCGATTAGTTTACTTTAGCATAAAAACTATCAGTCGGAATTCAAAAATATCAAGGGCGCTTTTGATTGGCATTCTGCAGGAATCTGGGCGTACTTGAAAAAGGAAATTTTATCGACATGTCACATGAAATTTTAACATATTTTTTATTCATCGCCATGATCGGGTTTCTGTGCAATAGAAAAAGAAAATGTTTTACCGAAAATAAATTTCGATTTGCTAAAAAATAAATCGAAAATTGGCTAGATCAGACATCTGGTATAACAGGGTACATTTAAAAACACTTTTTTTCTCATTTTTTTTCTATCTCTGGGTCTTCTCTCCATGATTTTGAAACGTTATTTGTGTGCATTTAAATCAAAGAAACGAATATATATTTGTAAAAAATGGAGAGAAGACCCAGAGACCTTAAAAATGTACTTTTTCCAAAATGCAACCTGTAAATGTGGTGCTTCTTTGTCCTTTTTAAATTTATACTGTACCTCAAGCGGTGATAGCGCAGTAAAATTGGCTACTTGTTCAGTAGTGAAAAGTACTTTGGTTCGAGCCTTGCATGGGGCGTTAATTATTTTTTTTTAATACAAACAATCAATTACTTTGTATTATGTCAGTTTCTTACCTATAAGATGAAATTTGATTGGAATTCTCCGAAGCATCAAGGAACATTCAGAATTTCAAGTAATACATGGAATGTGCAAGCCTACTCCCAGATCAGTATTTAATTCAATGTGTTAACATTATTCAGAGTAGGCTATAATGAATTGTTAAATTGCTGAATACAATGAATGAACAGTATTCAAGCTTGAATGTCCTTTTCAATAATAAAAATAAAAAGCAGAGCAAATCATTAGCGGTTGGATCAGGTGCCAAGGAGGCCTAGGAGTGAGCACCCCCTGCTGAACTCAAAAATCAGTCGAAAATTCAGTGTAAAGATAACGGTAGTAGTTTGAAAAACGTCAACCAGCATTTAACTCAATGGTAGATTGTATTTGTTTCAAATAAATCATCCTAAATCCCATAAGACACATAATTTTCTTAGTCTTCAAAGAACTCTAAGAAATGTCACCCTATTACAGTTAAGTCTCTTAATATTCTAATCCTTCTTCATCACCAAGTAACATGAGAATCAAGTAATACATTAATATCAAATATCACATATTGATAACGATCTAACTTGAACGCTATGTTTGAAAACAAGACTACAGACTGAAAAACATTATCTACAACATTCTCATCATACATTTTCAAAAGGTGTTCTTAGTAGCATGTGATAAAATATTGTCAAATGTTTTAGCTCACCTTAGCTGAAAGCTCAAGTAAGCTTTTTTGATCACATTTTGTATGGCGTCTTTATATCTGTCCGTCTGTAAACTTTTAACATTTTCTATTTCTTCTCAAGAATCACTTTTTTTTATTAGAATATATAAGAAAAAATTGTCTCAAAAACAGAAAAGCCATGTTTAGTCATTTTGATATGGAAGTATCCTCAGGTAGTGTAGGTTGAAGTTTGTTCAAATGATGACCTACGGGATAAGGAGAGGCCACAATGGAGGATTCATTTGTTGTATTGATATGTAGGATGTGACCGGTTGGTAGGGGAAGCTCACTCCTCCATGACACTTGATCCTACCTCTGATGTTTTAGAGGTCCGTGTTGCTTTGCTCTGCTCCTGATTTGCATTTTGTTTGAATGGAATGGACTGGTGAGCCAAAAACTCAATATTTTTGAATTGACACGCAACTTGTCGATCTGGTTTTCATTTCCCATGTGATACCATGTGACTTAGGACGAAGGATACCTAGCCGTTATTTTTCATCAGCAGACCGTATTTCACTCGGTGACATTATTTTATATAACATTTCAAAAGCATTTCTTTTATTTATTCTAATTACCAGACGGCCCTAGAAACACCAGGGTTATGGATTCTCAAGGAAACGTCAATTCTGAGATTGTTCTGAGTGAGGGTTCCCCTGTATCTTATTGGTTAAGATGTTCGTCAGAATGCAATCCACGTTGTAATATATCATGGTATAAGGATGACAAAGTTTTATACAATGAGAAATGGCAAACCATGGTTTTTAGAAATAACAGAGAAAGATCTGGGACCTATAAATGTGTGGCTGATGGAGTTGAAGGAAAAATTACCTCTAATGCAGTGAAAGTAATAGTTCAGTGTAAGTATACCATTTTTGTCCCCCGCTTTCGCGAAAGCGAGGAGACATTTAATCTCATTCGTCTGTCAGTCAGTCTGTCTGTCCGTCACAAAAACTTTAACCTTGCTCATAACTTTTGATTTAGTGGAGCTATTACTTTGACCTTGACTTTGGATTTTGACGCATTTTTACATAAAAATTCCAAACTTTTACTTTGGCCATAGCTTTTGTACGGTAGATACTACGGCTTTCATATATCACGTATATATTCTTTGTGACAAGACCTCTCATTAGATACCAACAACTTTGAACTTTTGACCTTGGAGATTTCTGTACTTATGAAAAAACTTTAACCTTGGCCATAACTTTTGAATGGTAAGGGCTAGGGCTTTCATACTTCACATATGTAATCATTGTGAGAAGACCTTTCATTGGATACCAAGAACTTTGACCCTTTGACGTTGACCTTGGAGTTTGACCTACATTTACTCTTTAAAAGCTTTAATCTTGGCCATAACTTGAACGGTTCAGGCAAGAGCTTTCATACTTCACATATGAAATTATTATGGCAAGACCTTTCTCAAGAAACTCTTTGGACCTTGACCTTGGAGATTTCCGTATTAATGAAAAAACTTTAACCTTGGCCATAACTTTTGAATGGTAAGGGCTAGGGCTTTCATACTTCACAAATGTAATTATTGTGAGGAGACCTTTCATTGGATACCAAGAACTTTGACCCTTTGACCTTGGAGTTTGACCTACATTTACACTTTAGAAACTTTAATCTTGTTCAAAACTTTTGAACGGTTTGGGCAAGGGCTTTCATACTTCACGTTTGTAATAATTGTGGCAAGACCTTTCTTAAGAAACTCTTTGGATCTTGACCTTGGAGATTTCCGTACTAATGAAAAAAATTTAACCTTGGCCATAACTTTTGAATTGTAAGGGCTAGGGCTTTCATACTTCACATATGTAATTATTGTGAGGAGACCTTTCATTGGATACCAAGAACTTTGACCCTTTGACCTTGGAGTTTGACCTACATTTACACTTTAGAAACTTTAATCTTGTTCAAAACTTTTGAACGGTTCGGGCAAGGGCTTTCATATTTCACGTATGTAATAATTGTGGCAAGACCTTTCTTAAGAAATTACCAATATAGTTAATCTATTTCATCATACGGGGTTATCAGGTTCACTTCCTTGTAACTTTTAATTGAGAAGAGAAAGGGCTTTCATATCTGACATGCGCATTACTTTTGACAATATTTGACACAATATGTCATAAAAAATGACATCCCACCTACAAAGACACCGAAAGCGGGAAACCACAATTCTTTGAATTAGCTTGTCATCATTATTATTCAATGATTCTTCAAACTCTCATTCAAAAAATTATTGAGTGAAATGTTTGAGGCCGTCTTCTATCTGAAAATTCATATTAAGGTTTTCCTAATGGTCAACATGTCCAAAACATTATTTTTACAATAGCTCCAAAACTATGTGGTCTTTAAAGTTAAAACTTTTACAGTTAAAACAGATAGAAAGTAGCACTTTATAACAAATTCTTTAAAAAATATTCATGGTGAAAAATTCTTTTAAAAAGCCATATATTAAATAAAAAATACAATTCCGTAGTTTTAGTGAAAGCCAGCATTGCATAAAAAAAATAAATGTTTACCAATGAAGGGAAAGTTGGGCTTTGAAAGCCTCTGGAAAATTGTTGTCCTCTGCTTTCGCGAAAGCGAGAGGACATTAAATCTCATTTGTCTGTCCGTCAGTCTGTCCGTCACAAAAATTTTAACCTTGCTCATAACTTTTGATTTAGTGGAGCTATGACTTTCATATTTCACATGTGCATTCCTTGTGACAAGATCTTTCTTTGGGTACAATCAAATTTGACCTTTTGACCTTGTAGTTTGATCCAATTTTACACAAAGATTCCAAACCTTTACTTTGACCATAACTTTTGAATGGTAGGTACTAGGACTTTCATGTTTCACATACCGGTATGTATTTTTTGTGGCAAGACCTTTCATTGGATACCAATATCTTTGACCTTTTGACCTTGACCTTGGATATTTACTTACTTTCGAAAAAAAACTTTAATCTTGGCCATAACTTCTGAATGGTGAGGACTAGGGCATTTGTATTTCACATATGTAATCCTTGTGATAAGACCTTTCATTGGATACCAAGAACTTTACCCTTTGAGCTTGACTTTGGAGAGTTAGGCCTACATACTTATAAAAAAACATAAACCTTTACAAAAATTTACATAATTTACATACTTTAAAAAAAAAAAAAAAAAAAAAAAAAAAACCTTTACAACAATTTTTGAACTGTGAGGGCTAGGGCTTTCTTACTTCACATATATAATTCTTGTGAGAAGACCTTTCATTGGATGCCAAGAACTTTAACCCTTTGACTTTGACTTTGGAATTTTTACTACTTTTTAAAAAACTTTAACCTTGGGAACAACTTTTGAACGGTAGATACTAGGACTTTTATATTTCACATGTGTATTCTTTGTTACAAGACCTTTCATTTGATTCCAACATCTTTGACCTATTGACCTTGAGTTTGACCTTAGAGATTTACGTACTTATGAAAAAACTTTAACATTGACCATAACTTTTAAACAGTAAGAGCTAGGGATTTTATACTTTACATATGTAATCCTTGTGAGAAGACCTTTCATTGGATGCCAAGAACTTTAACCCTTTGACCTTGACCTTGGAGTTTTAACTAATTTTTTTAAACACTTTAACCTTAGGCACAACTTTTGCACGGTAGAACTAGGACTCACATATTTCACATATGTATTCTTTGTTACAAGACTTTTCATTGGATTCCAACATCTTTGACCTATTGACCTTGAGCTTGACCTTGGAGATTTACGTACTTATGAAAAAACTTTAACATTGACCATAACTTTTGAACGGTAAAAACTAGGGCTTTTATACTTTACATATTTATATATGAGAAGACCTTTCATTGGATACTTAGAACTTTAACATCTTGACCTTGACTTTGGGACTTTTTAAAAAAAAAAATTTAACTTTGGCCATAACTTTTGAATGGTTAGGGTTAGGGTTTTATTCCTTCACATATGTTTTACTTGTGACAAAACATTTCTTAAAAAAACCAACAACTCAGACCCTTTCACCTTTGAGTTTGACCTACCTTACAAAAATTTATCCTCGACTATAACTTTTGACACAATATGTCATAAAAAATAAATCTCACTCACAAAGACACCGAAAGCGGGGGTTCACAAATCTTTGAATTTGCTTGTTTTCCCTGTTTTTGTCCAAATTTGAAACCGAAAGTACATATTGCAAATGGCGGATTTTATGGGGGTCTTTATACATGCCATTCTTTCAATAACAGCCTTTTAGAGACCACTCACGTCCAACTATAAACATTATTTCGGCAATGTTGGGTTTTCACTAAAAATACAGAATTATGCAGGTGCATTTTTGTTTTAACATGTAAATTTTTCGATCTATATATTTCTTTTATCAATTTTTTTAAATAGTTTTTTTGTTATCAATTAAGTGATACTTTCTAATGATATATTTATAAACTGTAAATATTTCAATTTTATACCGCACATAGTTTGGTTTAATGAAAATCTAAAGTTCAAGAGGTCTATTTAATTGGAATATTGGTTCCCAAAGAAATGTTATGTGAAAAGAAATACACATGTACAATACAAAAGCTATAGTGTAGCGCAGAGGTAGCGTTTACTCTAGAGTTGCGGAGTAAGGCGTGAAACCTAACGTCGCAGGTCACATCCTAGCGCAGTAGGTAGGAGCGGTCCTTCGGAAAAGACGGTTCAAATAGGGTATACGGATAAGTAGCTCCATAAAACCGATTAACATCTTTTAAATTTAAAATTTCATAAGAAATAGTAGATAGTGGGAATATTTTGCCTTATTACTTCAAATCAAATAAATCCTTTTAAAAATAGTCCATAAGAAGTCCCCTTTACAAAAAATGTTTGACATTCCACATTAAACCTACATTGACATCAAAAGGGTCGACAGGTCGACAGTTGACACCTCTTACTAATCAACAATGTCATCACAAAGGTCGACAGTTGACACCTCTTATTGCAGTGTTGCTTGCACGAAAAATGACGAAAACCCCAACGGCCCAGAGTGCCGAGTTTAGGCCTAAATTTTCAACTTTTTACCGGTAACTGTTAGCATCTCAAAGAGACATTAAACACCAATCAAACAAAAGCCATAGCTCCAACCAGTCAAAAGTTATGGAAAAATTAAGTTTTTGAAGACAGACAAAGATTGATCAAACACTATATGCCTCCTTATCTTCGTTTACGGGAAGCAGATTTTTCTTTCTTTCACCTTGCCAACATCAGCAGTGCAATGTCATCAATTTATGAGCCATCAACTTGAGAAGAAATCATTTATATAGTTTCAAAGGGGTTATCTCAAAGTTTTGTAAAAAAGAAAATCGTATGAGATAAATAAAACATCTTTAATTTTGTGATTTTATATTGGCTTAATCCAACTCTTTGAAATGGTGTATTATATTCGCTGACAAGCCTCGCGACTATGCTCCATTTAAACTCATTGGTTAAAGCCAATATCAAATCACACAATACATATATCCTCTCTCTCTGTATATATATACATTTATTACATTTTTACCCGTGAAATACTATAATTTATTCATTGAATAAAAATGATATCCTGTCACAGTGTGAAAGGATATCAAAATGATATCCTGTTACAGTGTGACGAATATCAAAAGTGCGGGAAAACTCTCGATTTACTTTCTCATAACGAAGATTGCTGTAAAAATATCTTCTTTGACCTAATATAAGATAGATGGAAATAAATAAACCATTCTGAAAGCGAATAAAACTGTCAAAATTACCAAAAATATGTTGTCAAATTCATGTTTACAGTGTTTTCACCTCACTTAGCTATGACGTCTCAACCGCTCAACTATGACGTCACGAGTCCATGAATGTATTACAAAAAAGACAGAGGCAAAGGAAAAATCAAAGATTTTTTTTTAATGTAATAAACAGAAAATTCAATGTTTTGTAGTTGAATATGGAATTTATTTCACTCGTGAAACAGGATTTTTTGATATTTTTCACTCGTGCTTCGCACTCGTGAAAATATCAAAAATCCTGTCCCACTCGTGAAATAAATTCCATATTCAACTACAAAACATTGAATATCCTCTATATATATTTATAATATATATTATAACCTTTTTGTCTTATTTTACACGTACAGTTGAATTGCTAACGCTTATGTTTTACTTAAATTAACAATTACTATATTTTCTGTATTCTTTTTTTTTAAGATCTGCCCGAAATTGTTGAAATAATACCAGATAACAATTTTTTTTACACAAGACGTAATGGAACACCTATAACAGATATCATATGTCAAGCTGATTGTTTACCAACGTGTAACTACGAATGGGAAAGACTACGGGGCTACCCCGATAAACTTTTTAATGCAGGCAGTGTGTTATTTGCAAATAAGAATTTCACATACCATTATCCTCAACAATTTCAATGCACTGCAAGTAATTCAATTGGGAAAAAAAACAGTAGTTGGATAACTGTTTTTCCTAAAGGTATGTTTTTCTCATTTGATTTTATTTGCTTATATTGATTAGAGTATACAAAATATTTTTTCAACAAAACTAACACTAATGGACTTTTACGAGAAGCGCTGACTTTTACAACTGGTTTTATTGTTGACAAATTACTCTCACATTCAGATAATGTATGGAAGCTCTTTTACGATATAATAATTAAGCTCAACATTTAATTCAACGAAAATAACGGGCTATTTGAAAGCACAGATAAGTTGTCATTGAAGACGACAACTACTCTACCCTTAAATCTAGTCCTTTTCAAACAAGTGACCCGAACACCATTACCATGACCACTAGAAAGGTTTTCTTTTCCATTATCAATTCTGTTCCTCCGTAGATGATGTGAATGTTTAAATGTCCAAGTAAACAGTCAACTGTAAAAGTCAGTGCTTCTCGTAAAAGTCCAATTTTGTATAAAAATTAATTTTATCTCTCTTTTAAACTTAACTCTGTTAAAGGTCCATATAACAATATTAAAAGAAAATAAATCTATACAAATGCTCAGGTGACAAAACTATGGCCCGGGGCCCCTTTTCCTACGACGAATTATGTTAAATAGACAAGTATTCTGGTTATTTTTTAACAAAAATGAATGAAAATGACACCTTCTGAATAGTGGCGTAGATCGTATTGTTTATAATTTTGAAGAATAGTGAACAATCCATGAATTTTTATACCCTATGATAGCTAATATCGGCTTGGTCTGGGCCTCGGTTGACAATGATTTTCTTGGGATGGCAATTTTCTATGTTAACTCAACTACATGCAAAATTCATATAGGATATTAAAGAAAAATAATTAATTCGAGGGAATTTGAAGGTTTCGGAAGAACGATAATACTTTGGTACAACATTTGAACCTTTCATGGAGAATATACATTAGAGGGTCTCTTCATACAAGAAAAACAGCGAAAATTAAACTCAAACTAAAATGAGTAAGATCACATTTTTTTTTTATTTCACACATTTACTCAAAAACAGTATAAGCCAGAATTTTATAATACCCCTACAAACCAACCTGACTAGGGGGTATGGGGTGTTATAGCTTAATCAGTCACTCATCTATACATACAAATAGATATTCACCCCAAAGACAGAAGAAAGGAGTTGGACAGAAAGAAAGGTTATTCTGTCTGTTTTATACAAACCAGATACACATGTATGCATTAATTGAACTATAGTTACATTATTTTGTTTTTAGAAAAATAGACATATTTCAAGTTAAACATTTTTTTTAAATGTAGAATATTTTTCCTATTATAGAATCCATTTCACAATTATTATTTTATAAGCAATATTTTTCATAACAGATGGGCCTACTAACGTTCGAATCAATGAAATAGGACTAAAGAGAGAAAATCATCCGTTTGAACTGCAGTGCTCGGCAGATTGTTACAATGGATGTTTATCCTTTACATGGTTTAACAAGAATGAGAAGATTTATAGTGGACAAAATCTAAAATTCAATAACCTCTCAAGAAAAGATAAGGGAGAATACACTTGCAAAGTTAATGACTACTTTGGGACAGATTCTGAAAGTAATACTGTAAAGGTTCAATGTAGGTACATCTTCATATGTAAAATTTCATCAACAAATATTTCCTGCTAAATTCAAGTGTTTACCGACATTTACTTCTTTACAAACCTAACTATTTGCAAAGTTTGGACAACGTCGAAAAGGCACTACTTGTCGTTACTATTGTATGTTACAATATTTCTATATCATGAGTGAAATTTCTTTTTTTAATTTCATTTAAGTCGGTCCATCTAGTGTAAGAATCTATTATAACACCAGTGACGGAAATCTTAAAGAAAACTATGCAGGTAGGATATATATAACTTGTGAAGCAGTCTGCAATCCACCATGTTCTTTCAAGTTTTACAAAAATGGTCGGCGAATATGGTATCGTCAGATAGGAAATCAATTACAAAGGCGGAAAAATGAAAGAAATGCAGGGCAGTATAGTTGCTCCGCAGAAATTCTGGATATTGGACGCATGAATTCCAGTAACTTTGCAGTTATACAAATACTTTGTAAGTTAAAATTTACAATACTTCAATGTTTTTTTAGTAATATATTTGCATTCCTTTGCTTTCTCCGACTATGAAGCTATAGTCTGCAATTGCGAATATACCACTATTGACGCAACTTCTTCTTTTATGATTGCAATTATATGTCGCATATCTGCGGTGATTTTCTCTGATCTTTCTGTGGTGTTATATCCCTTATCACATATGCAATAATACTTCCCACGCCCCTTCATATGTCACTGCAGGAGGCAGAAATCAGGTCAACTTTTTTTTGGAATTTTGATACTCTCAACGAAATTAACTTCATCAGACATGCGACAAGTTGCTTACGTCATAGATTGCCTCGTACTATTTTGCAAGTTCTTAATAATATTCTCTGGAAAAAAGAAATTCAGAATAATTTAGAATTTATAATTTATATCTTTAAAAATTTTATTTTTGGTCAATGTATTGAATTGTGTAATATAACTTTTTAAAGGTGCATGCACACAGATTTGAAGTTTTTTCTGTATATTATATTTTGTGTATAATATTACGATTTATATATCTAATAGCATTATACACAAAAAAAATTTTAAAATCTTATTTCATCTAAAAGTTATTGAAACTTCCTTGCACTCTCACAAATTTTACTTTTATTCTTAATACTTAGGAAAAGTGGCGATCTTGTTGTGTAATAATGAAAAATATGAAGACTATAATCCAGAAAAATGATCATATTCAGAGTAGAAATGTTAGAAAGCAAACCTCCTTCTTATGTATCGTCATTCCGAGCTAAGTGTTGTGTACAAAGTTTAGCAAATTGATCACGCTCATGAAACGTATGTACAGTTTTTCAGCACGAGCTCTGTTATTGTTGATGTTTACGATACACCGGGTGCGTTCAATCGTTAAAGGTACTTGGAGACAGATTTGAAGTTAAATTTTCTCAGAAAAACTTATAATATCACAAATTATATATTTCAATAGCATTTCACACAAAAATTAATTAAAAATCTTATTTCATCTAAAAGTTATTAAAACTTCAAAATTTTTGGCGAGTTTGATTGACACATCCTTGCACTTTCACAAATATTAACTTTATTCTTAATCCTTCGGACAAGTGGCAATCTTGTTATGTGAAAGTGAGAAATATTAAAACTTTCATCCAGAAAAATAATTTTATTCAGAGTAGAAATGTTAGAAAGCAAAACTACTTCAAAAGTATCATCATTCAGATCTAAGTGTTGTGTGCAAATCGATCACACTCGTGTTATGTACACAGTTTTTGTAAACAAGGCAAGAGCTCTGTTATTGTTGACTGTTTACGATTCACCGGGTGCGTTCAATTGTCGAAGTCTGCTCACCAAAACTGCACGGACTGAGAATATATTGTGCGTTTGTATTGCTTTCGGACATGTCTACTCTGAATTTTCTGGATTATAGTATTAATATTGTTCATTTATACACAACAAGATTGCCATTTTTCCTAAGTATTAAGAGTAAAATTAAAATTTGTGAAAGTGCAAGGATGTGTCAATCAAACCCGCCAAAAAATTTGAAATTTTAATAACTTTTAAATTTGATAAGATTTTTAATTAATTTTCGTGTGATAAGCTATTAAAATATAGAAGTCGTAATGTTATAGAAAAAAAATTAGCTTCAAATCTGTGTCCAAGTACCTTTAAAGTCTGCTCACCACAACTTCACAGACTGACAATATATTGTGAGTGTAAGTTTTGCTTTCGAAAATTTCTACTCTGAATTTTCTGGATTATAGTTTTAATATTTTTCATTTATACACAACAAGATTGCGACTTTTCCTAAGTATTAAGAATAAAATTAAAATTTATGAAAGTGCAAGGATGTGTCAATCAAACCTGTCTAAACATGTAAAGATTTGATAACTTTTAGATGAAATAAGATTTTAAATTTATTTTTGTGTAAAATGCTATAAAAGTATATAATTCGTGATATAATACGGAAAATATTAACTTCAAATCTGTGTCCATGCACCTTTAAATAAAAAATAGAAGAGAACTGCCCTATTTTCATTTTATTCTTATCATATTTTCGCATATTTGTCCAAAGAACGATAACTCTTCACACTTGGGTGTTTTAATAATCAGAAAAAGCAAAATTCTTTAATAATATACCTATTTTAAGAAGGATTTCAGCTCTTAGAATAAATAGAACTTAAAAAATCATACATAAGCATTCTTGAGTTATAATCATTATTAAAGCATTATCTTATTATTATTATTAAATTATTAATTTTTTGTCAGAGGGATTCAATATTGTTGATCGATGACGTTGCAACTGCATCATAACAAAAATTTTATAAGAGAATGTGATGAAAGCACAGCTTGTATCTAGATAACTGTGTTTGAGATGCAAATACTATATAAATTGTTTGTGATTTATTAGAGAAGAGGTCAATGATCAAGTCTACTGATTTTATAGCCGTGTGTTTTTCTTTACTGAAGACAACAAGTCGCGTCCTTATGTAAGCCAGGATTTTCTCTGATATTCTTGATAACATTAAAGAATGCAAATAAAAGTAATAAACAACTATTATTCAGTGAACATGGCATTATGAATAGCAATATGGAATATGCCAGCAGAGCAGTTGCTATTCATAACGCCATATTCACTCAATAACTTTGTTTATTTCTTAAATGATTAACTGTATAATTCCACGAATTCTTATAAAATATTTTGATCAGTTTAATCAGTTCATTTTATTGTTAAGCAAAATATACACACTCCATTGAGAATTTTGCTTTTAATGACGAATATATTGCAATGAGAGATACAATTCGTTAAAATAATAAATTAGTGTGCCCTTATTCTTTCGATGTAATTTTGAAAAACAGTAATACTATCCCTTAAACGTTGGCTTGACGTCATATATATTTTTTTGTCTCTGGTCACCAATAAACTTATATCGATTTCATTTTCTTTCTCTGGAACGGCATAACTAATCAAAATTATACCTTGTCGGAAGTTTTGAATTAGCGCAAGATATGATTCCCGCTAAGTGCAATTAAATCTAATTACTGTATTTATGAATCATTTTTACACTTGTCTTCCAGATAAACCAAGATTCGCTAGGTCTAGAATAATTCCAACAGATATCACTGCCCCTGGATCTGTACAACTTAACTTCAGCATAAAGAGTTTTCCTCCATCAAATGTAACAGTTGTTCACAGAGGAAAAATACTGAAATACGACACCAATGTGACGGGTTCGAAATCTTACCAAATAAACATCACAACCTGTCTAAAGGAAGGGGACTTCATACTAGGCGCTAAAAATGACGTTGGTTCTGATGAGTACCGGAATACAGTTACAGTTAAGTGTAAGTATCTTTTACATGGCGTAGTGGTTAGAGCGTCTGCTCTAAAGCCTCGAAGTAAGGAGTTGGTCATTACATCGCGGGTTCGAATCCCACTGTGGGACTGGTCCTTCGGATAAGACTGTATAAACCGACGTTTTAAGTAAGTGCCATCACGAAAAAGATCCCTCATTACTCAATGGCCGCAAGCGCTGAGTATTTAACAAAAAAGCTCTTTTCTCTATGACAGAGACCTAATTTATATTATATTTTTGACAATTTATAACATTCACTTATTTCCGTTTGGTGGTTTCTAGTTTCGATCATACCATACACTATATTTCTGTTGAAAATAAAACTATGATTTTTATTAAAACAAAATAAGAACAGAATAAAGTTAAATCAATTGTTGTTCAAGACATTAAAAAGTTGGTCAAACTGAGCTTACATGTATATAATTAAAATGCTACTTACTTAGATCATATTTTGTGTTGTGCGTAATAGATTTATGCTTTTTACGGCATAATTGCGAATTGTGGTGGATAGTCTGTGTTGTATGATTAGTGTGTTGGAAGCACTTGAATTTGGTTGGTCAAGAAATTTTGGCTGTCTTGAACAGCAGTAGGGACAAGCATTGACAGCAGATTCTAAAGGGAATATGTCAATCGGAAACAATGGATACAATTTTTACTGATATATAAATTTACTGTGTCTTAATAGGATTAAAATTTTGGTAAACAATGCCTTTGTTGTAAATATCGGTCGTATGTTACTATTAATGATAAACATGATGACGTTCCTATCCCAAACCTACCTTATTTATGTAGCAATATACCGTTATCATCTGCAAATAAGTTTATGTGCCCTAGTTGTTTCAATACACGTTAGCAAGTTCTATGTACTGGCTATTCAATGAAACATATGGAGATATCGAACAACATTCCAGATCAAAAGTCCATAAAACAATACAAAATAGGAGCAAAGCAAACATGGGCCTCCAAAACATCAGAGGTAGGATCAGGTGCCATGGAGGAGTAAACTTTCCCTGCCGACCGGTCACACCCGCCGTGTGCTCCTCGTCATTATCGAGAAATAACGGGAAAATTCGTCGTCAATTTAGTGTAAAAATAATGTACTAACAATTAGTATGAAAAACGTCAATCAGCATTTGACTCAATGATAAATTGTATTTGCTGAAAAGGTTATTGTATCGACCATAGAACTTACAAAATGATGACTTTAAACAAGCCTGCTGAAACTCTTGCTTCATCAACTTGTTTGTCAGTAATTTACTTCATTGCAGAAATTGTTCATACGTAGATCATGCTCTTGCGTATCTAATCAACTGAGATATGTAACCTCCGTATGCAGGTGTTGAAGGTATATTGCTGCAGAAGTAAGGGAAGTTGACGATAGAAAAGTTAAAGTCATCACGTTTATCATAGAGCTTGGCTGTTAGATTAACATTAATTTCTTTTTTAAGTCAAATATCTAAATATGACAGAGAAGTGTCAGACTCTGTGGTATCTTTTATCTCAAGCTCACAAGGATATATCGTAACCACATAAGAATGGAAATTATCATTGTTAATTGACAGTACGTTGTCGATATATCTGAAGTTGAGTTGAAGGCCACAGCAAGTGTTTTCCTCTTTTCACGCACAAGGTATCTCTCCTGTAACAAAATAGCAAATTCTGCTTCATATGAATACAAAAATAGGTCTGCTAATAACGGGGCGTAATTGTACTCATGGGAATTTCAACAGTTTGGTACAATTTATGGTTCAATCGCAACAGGAGCTTTTTCATCACCTTAACACAAAATCATATGTACAGGGCTAGTGAAATGGAATTGCTCATTTCTGAACATATTTTATATTTTCAGGCTCTCCTATGATCCTCGAATTTTCCAATATCTCAAACAAAGGATATTACATTGGTGATCCGTTGAACTTGACAACAGCATTTATGGCAAATCCAGATCCAGGTGTTTCATGGAGCTTTACGTCCTACAAATCAAGAAACGTGTCACAGAAAGTTGAGGAAAACCTGATATACAAAAAAGTCAAAGAGAAGATAACAAGTATTATCATCGATAAACTACAAGTAGACAATTTCGGAATCTATCAACTCACATTAGTAAATGATATTGGAAATGAAACAATGTCATTCAGCATCAAAGGTAGGTTAACTTGTTCAATTAGTTCAAGTACTTGTCATCAATTATTATTTAAAAACTGCAAATTAATCACAAAAGTATTACTGACTAGTCACTACGAAGGTGGTTAAATTTCATTGTTTTTATTTGTTATCCCCACCCAGAAATTGAGAGTATTTCTTTTTGCTCCCAATGCATACATTGTATATGACATACATGCATACATCCTCAATGTGATTTTAACATAATTACTAGATTGATGGTTCCACGTTTTTAGCATTTTGTGCAGTTATAACATACATCATCTTTTCATAGTGTTAGAGAACCGTTTAAAACTTTTCATTATAGTGTAGTGGCCATATTTACTTTAACATTAAATTTCTTTGCGAAGAAAGTAGGAAACGATTTTGAGTTCTTAAAAAGGAACTTCTAAACTAAAAAAAATCAATTAAATATATGATGTTACATTTATTATGATAAATCGTAGGTTGATAACTGTTTGAACTATCATCGTATGCTTATGTTTATATTGAAGTATATTGAAAATTGTTTTTGTTCATAAAGACATCTTTCTCTTCGAATAAACAGGTCCACCACAACCACCAACTGACCTGACCTTGGACTGTCTTAGTGCAGCTTTTTTGGAATGGAAACCTGGATTTGACGGGGGGAAGGATCAAAGTTTTCTTATCGAATACACAACCAATATAACCTCCCCATGGTCCCCTCAATCAGAACTCTCTATAACTTCTGAGGATAATGACCGAATGTCTACTTATGTAAATTTAATGAACCCAGATGTCCGTTATTTTTTCCGTGTTGTTTCCGAAAACGTTTTAGGAAGAGTTATTTCGGATAAGATTGTCAATTGCACTCTCCAAGGTATGCATATGATAAATTATACATGCACATGATACATTTATTGAAAAAACAAATATGTCCGTTCTGCACATGAACATTGCTTTTAAGACTCTAAAATTAATAATAAATACCCAAAACTAGTGTATCTGAAGTTAATATGATTCGAAATCATTTTCTTACAACATATTATTTATTAAGTCCATTAAACTTCAGCTGTTGGAGGTGAAGAAAGTTTCCTAGGCCCTGACACCATCGCTGGAATTAGTGGTGGGTTAGTTCTGATTTTGGTGGCTATCGTAGTCCTTGTGCTTTTTGGAGTGAAGAAATATCAAAATCACCACAGAAAAGGTATAGTAATTTGTTTTTAAGTTATATGAACATTAAAGTTCTAGGTAAAAGAATAAATATGTTATATGTTTAATTGTGAAGGAAACTACACGGGCTTCTTCTTAATCAATAAGAATGAATTAACCTAAGAATATACATATGTACATGTAGATGCTATGCTAATGATTTGAGAGAAACTTTGCATCTTTTAAATAGGTCAAAAGGCAAGGTAAGTTAGTGTTAAAAAATATTATTTTTGGTAACCTGTATACTTTACATCACTTTATGAAAATTACAGATATCTTAAAGTTTTTACAAACAAATTACTTTTAAAAAATATATCAATTTAATTGTATGAATAAATTAAATATATTTGACAAGTATTTCATGTATATTTCGGTCCCAGGGAACAAAACGCTGCTCAAGAAGAAGGTATATAATTATCTAAGCTGTAACAAAATAGCAATTTCCCTTTTTAATTATCCTACTGCTTGTCACATTGTAGATATCTTCCTTATTGCGTCTATTACTCTGTACATCTTCTTCAGAACTCCATATATCTACTGATTCGATATTTGCATGTGGGAATATTTAAAGCGGCAATACGGCTGCAAATCGTGTTTTTTTTCATTCAAATTTACCCAATATATCATTCAGGAATAAGGTAAAAAGTTGAAGTTAGCATTTTGAGAAAAATAAATATTCTCTCCCTATACAAAATTAACGTCATTAGAATCTGCCGGAAAATCAAGCACCCCTACTAATGTTAATGTGATTTAAATTCATGACACGTGGTTTAGGTTGATCTATTCAAAGGTTATATGGTAGAACTGGTTTTATAAATAAAATTGGCACTAAACAGGACATTGCTATAGCCTGTTTCTTTTGAAAACATGTCCTGTAATAAATATTTCCAGACCTTTCTGAAAGACTTTTACGATTTTCAACAGAAAGGTGGTGGCTAAAGGAGGGGTGTTAAAATAACAATATATCTTATACTTTTCGGCAAAAATAAGAGCTCACTTGTGACCGATTCGCTGGTAAAAAATGTGTTTTATCATCTACACTGACAAGCTTTGTTTGCGTTATATGGCTATTGTTATAAATGCGCACAAAGGATCTTACCACGAGCAACTGACTAAATTAATTTATCATATGTACTAGGAACACGTGCTTTTGTTTATTATGTGCTAATAATAGCGACAGTAGCTATTGGTCAGTATTTAAAGGTCGATACCTGTAGAACGGGTGAACAGGTATTCACTTTAATCACGATTTTAACTCATTCGAAGGCTTTGCTTTGCGACATTCACACCCACCCACCCACCCTCTTACTTACTTCAACCGTTAACTAGTATTTTGTTTAATAAAGAAAGTAATTGTTTTCATTTCAAGAAAATTAAAAGTTTTGTACACAACAGATTAATTGTCAAAGATGGGAAACAATTTGCTTAGTCGCTCTAGATAATTTTATGTAAATTTGATATAAATGTAAGATTGTTGTTAGCTACATATAGTCGAAATGTGTTTACAGATAGTTCTAACTTACATTCATTTTGCATAGGTTTTACTTAACTAGTCGATTAATTGTACATTGTAATATATGATACGTACGTAAGTTTGTGAGAATGAGTCCGCCATTCATTTTGTTTACCTCGCAATTGCTGCGGACTTACAGGTTTCCATAGTTTTTTCAACACAAATCGATGTTGTTTTTTATCTATGGTTTTTCCTGGGCGGCGAGGGAAGCATAAGTGTGTTCATACGTGCATTATATTACGTTTTTAATCAGCGAAGTGAGGACATGTAAAAACATTGTGTTAAAATGCATTTTTTACTGTTATGTGTGATTAATTCAGGGGCGTAGTATCCGGGGGGGCCAGGGGGGGCCAGGCCCCCCCACTTTTTCTCCCGACATTACCTTTACTATAGAAAATGTTTACTGAAAGGAAGGTGGGTAAGCCCCCTGTCCACTGGGAAAATCTGTTTTCATATATAATTTTTTTAGAGGGGGGGGTATGATTTAAAGAAGATTCAAGCCCCCTGTTAAGGGAGAAAACCTGTTTCCATTTGAATTTTTTAGGGGGGAAAAGGAATAAGTTCATTTATTCAAAATGAAAAGGCATTAAATCATTAGGTGTGCCCAGTAGACAGGGGATGCTCAATCCTCCATGTCACCTGATCCCACCTCTGATGTTTTGGAGGTCCATGTTTGCTCTTACTTCTGATTTGTATTGTTTTATTGGACCTTTGAACTTGATAGTTGTTCTTTTTCTCCATATTTGATTTTAAACTGAACGAAATTAAAGCAATAAAGATGTAAGTAACAGGGGCGTAGTATCCGGGGGGGCCAGGCCCCCCCACTTTTTCTCCCGACATTACCTTTACCATAAGAAATGTTTACTGAAAGGAAGGTTGGCCCCCCCACATTTCAGCAAAGGGTAGTGTTATAAGAAAATTAACCCCAAAAAGTTTGAATTGGAAGATAGTTGGTCTTGAAAAAAGTCAGCCACTACCCCCCCCCGCTTGTCAATTTTTTCAGGTAAGTAAAAAAAAATTTTCTCAGGTTGGCCCCCCCACTTCCAAAAACGATGCTACGCGCCTGTAATTATATTTTTGATATATTGTAGAAGGAAGGTAGAGAATCGGTACCATTGAAGACTTGTTCTTGTAAATGTATACGTCTAATAAATATTGGCAAGCAAGCGCTTCCATCTCCTATGTAGACAAGTGTTCTTGTTTTGATTGTAAATAATTTATGTTCGTTTGAGTGAAACGAATTAGAACATAATCGTTGAATGAATAGCAACGCTTACGCCAAATACATGTTTACATTTTACTTCGAACACGTGGTTCAGGTCAATCTAAAATCATATGTCAATGGAATATAAAATAATAAAAAAAAATGTTCTTAAGAACAAAATACAAAGATAAGAAACTATTAAAGATGTTACGGGCGTTTTAAATTTATTGTTTACTGGAAAAATGTTTAATAAAATGAAGTTTGTGTCTAGTTCAGAACACCAGCGCTTCAAGGGTAAGGGAAACGAGCAGCATCTTATGCATTTAACACTGATTCTCAATTAAT
The DNA here is from genome assembly GCA_003671525.1 of Saccostrea glomerata. NCBI lineage: Eukaryota > Metazoa > Mollusca > Bivalvia > Ostreida > Ostreidae > Saccostrea > Saccostrea glomerata. Next base: position 21,163 of record PRKT01001543.1, read on the forward strand.
AGTCTCAATTCGCTTTAAATAATGTACCGCGTTTTAAGTAATATAATATTTCAAATAAATTTTATTTTCTGCCAGTCATGTGAACCATTGTTAGTTGTTGATTAAAATACAACAATTGTTTGTTGTAACTTGAATGACTGTCTTAGGAGAAAATCACATTTTATGGCAGAAATCGATATTTACGTTATTGTCGCCGATCATTGTGTAGTTTTCATTTTAAACCAAAAAGAAATTTTAAATAATTTACAAATCTTTTTCTTAGTAAGATTGTCCTACATATGAGTTATGTTTTCTGAATATCACACCCCTCACACATATGCGTGTCACAAATTTTTAAAAACTTTAATATATTTATGAAATTTTGATGTCACCGCAAAATTATTACTTTTCTATTTGGAAATTCAAAAGGACTGGAAGGATTGCTGAACTGACTCAATAGGATCAAGTTGTAACTTTTTAACATCATGAACACCCTTTCTATTGTATGGAATGGAAAAAAAGACACTGTTTATCTGTATTTATGAAAAATAGCCCCCCTTTTCTTATGAGTCCAATGGTTAAAAAAATCATAGATATTCACGTGTTAGTATTTATTCACAAATTAAGTAAGAGAACTACACTGTTTCTTATGGGACAAATTGCCGTACACTCAAGCATTGGAATATGCATTTAATTAACAGTGGAATGATTAAACAATGGCATTAAAAATTACGATAAATCTCAGAAAGATATTTACGTTACCCATATTTACGTTACCATGTTTTATAGTAAATAAGTATTATTTTCTAAAGCTGTTTGAACCGATTTGCGAGTGAATCTTATGATTTAAATACTAAGAACATGAAGAAATATACATTGTTTCTTAAAATAGCATTTTTTCTGTACATGTAACAAGAATGCAGAAATGCAAATGGAAGCGCACATCCAAAGGTGAACATTTTTACTCATTATCTTGTGCATCCGTGTGATTTGAAATTGAATTGACATAATATTATTCACAAGTTGAATTGTGATTTAATGATCGAATCTTTCCATTTTGAGCAATTGGTTTATATTGCATAGTTTCAAGTGTAATGTACGTTATCACTCGGAACGTAAATCTGAAACAAAACTTTCTTCAAGTCTGTATTTTGCTGCTTGTTTGAAGTGATAGTGTATCGTCAACTTAAAAAATGGTTACATACACCTCAATTGTATACCAAGCTATTTTAAAACATTTTGAAGAAAAAAAATTCATTTTTGTAGGAAATATAATTCCAGAAAATAGGTGCTGCGCTGCATGCAGTTGGGGGGGGGGGGGGGGGGGGGGGGGGCTACTACATCGGGTAAAAAAAAAAGACGGATGTGGGTGTTCAGAAACTGGTTGAAACTGAATCCATTTCCATGTTTGTTGATTTGCAAGAAATACATGTATTAACATGTATCAAATTGTGCACCTAATTTTTCCCATTTGAATTGTTGCTTAGACATAGAACTTAGAAGGTATGCATCTATGCTTTAATGGTACTGAAAATTCAATTTATGTTATATGAACGTAGAATGTATATTGCTCTATAGAGCCCATGTGATATGCAATTGTATTAACAAACTTTTTAAAGGTGGTGGGGGATCTCTGTTTTGGTTTTTGAGATTTAACGACAAAGTTTTCACAAACAATTAAGCATTTCAGGCACGTAGCAACAGGAGGGGGACAGGGTGGGCTTGCCCCCCCCCCCCCCCCCGAAAAACGATGCTGCTTGTCAGCACTTGAAATAATCAACAGATTAAATGGTGGAAGGGGGGATATGAATTAGTGATTGTTCTATATATATATATATAAATCATAACTTGAATTTTCAATTCAACCCTTTGTAAAGAACACATATAAAAAAAATTCATAAAATTCAATAATTTGAAATAATACGCGTATAATCATTTTTTTTCCGAATATACTTTTATTTTTGTATGATATCTATGTGCGATATTTACGTGATATTTAACAAACACTTCGTAATCAGGTAATGGCGTAATATCTAACCTTCTTATATTCTAAATAATGTGCGTTTTCTGAGCAGATGAATAAAGAATCAATTAATGTAGCATTTTAGAGAATATTGTCATTATTAAGCTTATCATCGGATTTAATAAAAACTTGTTAAAATAAAAAGAAAATAATTTCATTTAAATGAAAATTATGTCTGTTTTGTTTTTACTAATATTTGAATCAAAGATTCCACACCCCTTTTACAAATGTGCTTAAACGGTTTCATCAATGTTTATAGTTAACAAAATTTGATGTGTATTATCTTAATTTTGTATTTTTCGAAAAAAATCTTTCGTTTCCAAATATGGCTTTTCAACAATACGTAAATATCTTGGTGTAAAATTAGCCCTCCAACCGCTTTTATTTCGAAGGAGGTCAACAAAATACATATGAACTAGAGCCGAGCTCGTTGCAAAGCAACGAGTAGGTCTTCCGTCCTGTTTGACCGGAAGTAACTTTTATTTAAAAAAAAAAGAGTAATGAAGTCCAAAAATGGGTTAATCCTCCAAATCTATGTTAAGTATAGCAAAATTAAGCCATTCTTTGGTACTTCCGGTTTGACCGGAAGTGACGACAACGGACGAAAAATTAATATTTAAGCTTCTAGTGAGACATGTTACCCAAAAACCTGTCAAAAACGGCAAAGATATGCATTTTCTGACTACTTCCGGTTCGACCGGAAGTGACGTCGACGGACGTATTTTGACGACCCCATTAGATAAAGCTTGATATTTTGAACAACTTTGCTTCTTTGATGCATAACAAATTCTCAATACTTTTTGAGATATCTGGAAAAAAACTTTTGGCCCCTCTAGGTCCCTTAATTTAGGGGTCAGCCCTTTTTTCGACATATCATTTGAAAAATCTTCTAATTAGAAGGTCTTCCGTTGGAAACGGAAGACCTTAAATATGTAAATCAAATTGTGATTTTTAATAACTATTATACACTTTCATGTTTCAAATGACATTATAAAAGTGTTAGTTTTAGTTCACAAAATTTTTTGACTTTTCCCAAAGTCGATTTGGCACTATAAATTGAGAATGCGTGTTAAATGGACAAAACTTTGTTTACGTTCGTGATCACGTGTTTGGCCAGGGAATCCACCTGGCAATTGTATTCACCGATAGTACAATAAAGGAATTAATACAGACGCAAATCGCTTTTGCATTATGACTTTAAGAAACGTAGACTTCCACCGTTTATTGAACAAATGAATTGTTTGTAATTATGAGCATGAACATTATATTCTTAAAAATGCTTTTTTATTTACAATAAGATTTTCCTTTTTTTTTCAAGCGTAAAATTCCTGTAGTATTCGTAGTAACCCATAATGCAATACTCATTCAGCTGATTGTTCTGTTAAAATCATGCTGGTGCCTCATTTGCTAATCTGACGCCAAAAAATATAGTCCCGGTTCCAATGCAAAAATATTTTTCCAAAAAGAAATTTTAATTCATGACTGCAGAAAATTGTATTATAAAGAATACTTATTCAATATTGAATGAATGTAAGAGAGATCGATTGATTGAAGTACGAGTACATATCTACGGACATTATTAGCTGATTCTAGGGTGGTACAACTGAAACGCAACATAACTTTTCTGTTTACCATGTCTCCACGTGCTAGTCACTTCCTAGCCACATTTCCGTGAATAATTTACCCTATCTCGCTGAAGCCTCGCTAACTCTCACCAGAGCCACTGTCAGAGCTACTCTGAACTCATCGGGTCTTATAATTTGCAGAATACCGAAAAATAAAAGGTTCTGAACACATTAGTAGGGGTGTCAAGGGTCGTACAACTTAGATCTGTTTACTTGTACCACGTGATTTCTAAAATGGCGCGTGCATACAATGTAGGGTTTACAATTATAATGGAATATTAGGTAAAAGCAATTCTCAGAATCAAAATATCTTAACTCTCCGGTAAATTAATAATATTTAACATTTTAGTCTGCATTCAGACGAATTTAATATGATTAAGTACAAATGTTGACGTTTTGTGTATTGGGGTGCAGGAAAGGAAAATCCACCAAATCATAGTCATCGCGGCAAAATGTCAAACAAAATATCTTTTTACAGTTCCAATACAATTTGCACTTCAAATGGCAATCATTTTTATGTGTCATAAGTGCTTTTTTATGTTGAGTCTACATTAATTTGTTTTCTTTGAAAGCCATGGAGATACGAGAAATGATAGCATGTTTCAACAAACCTGTAGGGTAAACCTTCGTGAGCCCCACGTGAATGTCGCAGAGATCCCGTTTCTTCTTAATCCAATGATTATATTAATCTCCCAACTTAATTTTTGTCAGGAAAGTTGCCTTTTAATGTCAAGCGCTATTTTTGGTTTTGTTTTTCGTTTTTGACAACTTTGTCAATGTAGCAGGCCTACCGGGCTTCCATCTCTTACCATGCTGTTTTGTTTATGAAAACTATATGCATGCGTGATAAGCATGGACTGTGGAACTTCGAACACGTTGCGATGTATATAATTATGTACCATAAATAATTATTGATTCCAAATCCTATAGGAAAATTTTAACAAGTCTGTTTTTGAAGAGATGCGCCGTATTGTCACTTTAAACTCCTTGATTAGATAATGTAAAGTTATCATTTTTTAGTGAATCAGTTTTAAAAGATTAGGAGAATATACCAACTACTTATTTACATGTACGCATGAAATGAAACTTTCTGAATTATATATATATATATATATATATATATATTATATTTTAACTATGAGTATCAAAAATCATAAACTCTTAACAACAGTTTTGAATTTGAAGTCAAAGGACTGCCATTGGATCTCAAACATTTACTCTCATTCAATTTAACTAAAGAAGTAAATAAACAATAACATTAGAGATAAATATTTTTTTTATTTCTTTGTAAGGACGCATATTTCATTTCATTAAAAAAACATAAATTATTGCAGTTGAGAATCCTTAATATTTTTCATGGTCTTTCTTTGATTTATGAACACTTTTTAATTATTTTCTAAATTTATCATTAATTGGAAAACATCATTCTACAGATTGCGGGTTGGGCATGATTGAGAATACCTTATATATCAGTGGCAATGACGTGAATACTTCTACAATATTGTCCTCAAACTATCCACAGAATGATGTCGTTAATACGGAAAGCAGGGATGACGTTTACTCAGTTGTTAAAAAAACTGACAAGATTGAACCTGACTTCCCCATGTACACTGAAGTCTGTAAATCTCGACCGGCAAAGAGTGAGTACTAATGAGCCGTTAACCAGAAAGATGATGATACCATTAGACGTTGGTGCCAATTTAGGCAAAGCAAAATTCTTCATAGGAAACCCCCTTTCCTTATAGTATATTATTACATATACATGCATGCTTTATACGGGGTTTTAATTTTCATTTAAAAAGTATCTGAAATATAACTTCATACCTACATATATACATGTACTTCATACCTACATATATATGATATAAATTTTCATTCATATATATATGAATGTGATGTATTCTTTTCATTATCTTTACAGATAAACCAGAAATAAAGAAAAAACCAGGAAAGAAGACTAAAAGTAGTACGGGCAAAGTAAGTAAGCGTTGACCCTATCGACTATTTAAATAAAAGGCGTTAAATGCAGTTTGACTATGGTCATAGACCTAAAATGGTTTAAACTTTATGTCTATGCCTTGGTTAGCTTCATACGAGGGGGATTTCAAAATAAGATTTAAAAATCTCTGAGCAATTCAAATTTTCAAAACGGAGTATTTACGCATTTTGGAATCCTAATTTACATGTATATATTGCAGACCGTCAACAAAGATGGACTGGTTTACGTGGAAATTGATTTGAAAAACACGCCGGCTTTAAGCGGGAATTCCGTCATTCATGGATCGGACAACAAGACGCTGTATGTTGACATTGATTTTACCCAGCATGCCGACCCACTTCCGGAGTGTGACGTAGAGAACAATGATGACGCCAATCTAAACGAAAAGAAGCAACAGGAATAAATTTGTACCAAATAAACATCAACTTAAACACTGAAAGTTTACAGCCGTTAAAAATCATTTTCGTCGTTTGCTGTAAAACTTAACTAAAATATTGACAAGTAAAATCGCCTTAAAAATATATGTAAAAAGAGTCACTTTGATAATGTTAAGTAATTTTAGCTTACTTCAACGGATTTTGAGAGTTTCTGAAATCTCGTCGATCGATGTTCCATGTAAATGGTTTCGAATCAGATTTTTTCAAGCATTTTTATGCTCTACATTGATCAGATATGCGTAATTGATGTTTTGTAAATTTAAGTAGATGCTGTACTTATTTAAATGAGACCAAATTTAATAATGTTTAGAAGCAGGTTAAAATTTTTGAATCAGGTCTCAAGTCCAAAAAATTATAAGATTTAAAGTGAAAATACTCAAAATATTGATCTTGTTAAGCACTGTAAGATAAAAGACCCATATTGGAGGGTGACCTTGCTTTCGATAGTAGTAACAGTGTGATTGATGATGTACTTTTCAATTTTTTACGAGCTCTGTATTTTTCTTTACTTTTTGAGTTTTATGTTCTATAAATAAATATAGCATCTATCACTGCTGTGTTGTGTAAATATGTATATAAGGTTTATACAGATGTTGGTGGCAATATAAATATTTCATTTTGTATTTGTACACTGTGAAGAAACTAATATAAACATATAAATTGATGGAGGAGAAAAAAATTATAGTGATAAAACTCGCAGGGATGACACACTTAGATCTTATGATGCACAACCCCTGACTTTGGTTCAGATGCTGGATTGGACCTAAATTTTCAGGATGATCTTTAAATCTGGTAAGCCGTAACCCATTTGAGAACATAATTATGATGTTTGAACCAGACTTGTATTGTTTTTGCATTAAAGGCTGCACGTCACCAGAGTTGGCTGGGATGCTGAATTTGATTTTCATTTCCCTATGGGATAAGTGGTCAGATTAAAGTTTTCCGAGTAATCTGAATCCAGCGTTACTTCATGCGCCTTATCTGTACCAGACAGTTATGGAATTTACATCTAGTGATGTACACATTCTTCATGTGCTGGATTTTGCCTACATTTTTTGGATGAGTGACCTTGTTCAAGTTTTGAAGAGATACATGTACAGCGTAAATTCAACCCCTATTTGCACCGAATAAATCTGATATCTGATGCAGCTAGGGATGCTACACGCTTGCTTTAGGTTCTGCATTTGACCGCCATTTTTAAGTTTGAGTTTTGTTGGAAGATCCTGTGTCCAAAGACTACATAGACATATTTTCGATGCATGAATTCCAGCATCTTAACTTATCTTCAGTGTACTTGTATTTAGAATTAGATTACAATTAATTTAAACTAAGTAATTTATCTATTTATATAATTGTGAATGTGATTCTCTGATATTGAACACTTTTTGCTACTAACATATATGGTGCGGGAGTCAAAATAAATTCTTTTCTTAACGAAAAAAAAATTTTATGAGACTTAGTTCACATTAAACTGCATATCCGCAAAATCTATAAAAGGAAGAAATATCGCATTTGCAGTACTGTTCATATAAACGCCATACTTTTTTAGTCTTAATGGTTTTGTTAAGACAAAGGACTAGCAGTGTGAGTGGACGGTTAATTTGACAATAGACTTGAAATGGAACGGGATTTTGAGATCCTAACATCAAGTTTAAAACTTTCAATGTTTTAATCATGGAAGTGTAATACTAATCAGAATCTTCGAAATTACGAAATTATGGAAATGGTCCGATTGCTTACTGATTTTGTTCATTAGGCATTCTGCGTCGATCGTTTAAATATTCCAGCTGCAGTCCTTTGACAATTATTAATAAGTCTGCATTAAACCATAACAAAATATCCCATACGAATTCATCGCAATAGTTCAACTTGTGGTTGGGCCAAATGTCATATCCTTAGAAACAAATGAAGAAAATTCGCGTGACATGAAAGTCCTAGGCTTTTTCGTTTTTTTTTTTATTTCCAACTCTGTAATTTTCACATTTTTGGATTTTCAAATGTTTCAAACGTCCCTTCCATATAATCTTTCAAGGCGGAAACACGAAGTTTTTTTTAATGGCGCTTACTTAAAGCACAGTCTTTCGGGAAAATATAGATAAATAAGGATAATTTGGAAGAAAAAGATGCCGGTATGTCTTTATACGTCAATAGTAAGATGTACAATTATATATACTTAAGTTCTGACTCTAAAAAAACAAGACAGAAAGAGGCAGTCGAAAAATGAGGTAAAAGATGTGTTAAAAACGGAAGAAGAAATTGAATCCCTTTAGATCTTCCATTGGATGCTATGTTGTTGTTTAAGTAATTGATCTTCATTTAACTCATGAATTCAAGTGACATGTTTTTATTTAAGACAAACATTTTCTTCCTTGTTATGCAAACATCGTATGATAAAGCAAGTAAATACAGATGGAGAGACTGGTCAACATTTGTCTTGTGCTCGCGTTGATTTTTGTGCGGTTTTCTCTTAAATATGGTGAGTAATACACCTATCTTACTTTTCGAATGCTTCAGATACATTACGAAAATAAAACCTTGTCAACATTTTTTTTCATCGAGATCGATATTATATAAAATTAACATTTTTAATTCCAATTCATAAACAAAAAAAATTTACCGCATTGTGTACTAAAATACGAAAGATCTACGATGAATTTGAAATAAGGTAAATCCTTTGTTGTGCCAGATACATGTACTAATTATTCATTTTAATATTTGAAATTACATTAATTCTTCAAAAGAAGCTGGGGGTGTACGTTTAACATACATTAGTTCTTTCAGTCTGAACTTTTGCAAAATAAAAAAAATACAAAAACAATTTAGAAAGCGTATTCTTATTGGCAAATACATATGGTTAAACGGAATGTGAACTGCACTTAATTGTTTTCATCATAGCTATCTTTAGAAGTTATATAAAATACATGTATATGCACATTCATTTATTCAAAGAAAATAAAAAAAGCAGCCCTGGAGTCCCCAAAAGCATAGAGGCTTCAAATAGAGTTGGTAAAAATCTAGACATTTCAAAAATTATTTCCTAAATCAACTACGGGTAATTTATAAGTAGGAGAAGGAATGAAAAAAATATAGTATATCATAAACAATAAGTTTTTATGTTTTATTTCTGAAGGTTGCTATATTGGTACTTTAGGCAGGCTAAAAGAACTTCTAGACAGACGACGACTTACTATAATTGTATAAGCTCTTCTGGTCTTTGTGCTAGGAGATCCAATAAATCGCTTCATAGGGCTTAATTTTTAATATCTAAATATATTAATTATTTTTTTTAAAAATATTTTAAAAAATACTTTTTATTTTTATTCATCATAATCATGTTTGGAAGTTTAAAACATATTTCTTTAGATATCTTCCATTTATATAAACTTAGTTTGCAAAATTTTTTATGCAAAATTTCTATTTCAGCTTTTAATGTAACTGTAACACCAAACATTGGAAAACTATTTTATTCCGATTTTGTAAAAGAGCCCACAAAGAACATTACATGTGAATCTAACTGCCCGAACTGCACACATAGTTGGGAATTTTATGAAGGCGAACATGTGAATACTGTCATAGGAAAAAATTTACTCTTAAATAACATTGTCGTCAGGAGAAAATATGGTTATTTCTTTTGTCGTGTTTTGGTATCAAATGAGAACTATACAGATAGCCCGAGGATTGAGGTCATTATTCAAGGTAAGTAAATTTTAACTTGACTTCGATGTGCTCTGTACATGTAATCCATAAATGCATAACGGACAGAGTAATGAGTTTGCAGTTTCATTAATTCAAAAAACAATTCTCTATTTATAATAGACATTGTCGATTTTTTAAAAAATATTTATGTGACATTAAGGGTTTTGGCTAATCCGAATTTTCTTTATTTTTCTTAAATTTTTAGGATATTTAAGATATTTTTATATGCGCCCTATGTTTAAATTTTTCTTATTTTCACATATGGTAAAGAAGTCACATAAAGATACAAAATGATACAAAAACAAAAAGTTTTGACAGTTTACTAAGAGAGTAAAAACACTTTCCATGTTTTTTTGGCTCATATCTGTATTTAGATTGGAAGGTTTTAAAAGCTAACATAATTGTAGTTTTTTTTTGGAAAATCATATTTATTTGATATATTTTAAAACTTTAGTTCCTTATTAATAATTTGGCTAACATTTGAAAAAATCTTGAAGTCTTTGATTGTGTAAAAATTATATCTAAATTCATTGTTCTATAATAATTTTGAGAGGCAGAAAAGAAGATATTTTCATACGCCACCATTCTGCCAAAAATATAGTCCCTGCTAGTTTTCGAACACAGTTTACCATTTCTATCTGAGGAAAGAAAAATATGGTCTTTAAAACTTCTTTCACCTAAATATATAAGACATATAAGAATATACATTGAATATTTCATCTTCTCATAAACCAGAGAAGAATCCTACCTTAGCACTAGAGAGCAATTAATATGACCTTTTTGCATTATAATTATGTCTAGCACATAATTCAGTTTTTCAAAGTTTTCTTCCATATTTTTTATCCAAATGAATTATTGGACAAAACACAGTCTTTTTCATCTTAAATTGTTACATTAAAATTGTGACAACAAAAGAAGTTTCAAATTACTTTGCATAATCAATTATTTAACCTTTCCGCACTCAAAAATGTAATTTTTCTGGAGTTCAAAATTTAGAAAGCAATAAAATCATTTGAAAGTAATGACATTTTTGTGAATTCAAGCAGAATGGTTAAAATTATATATATTCAGAAAATGAAATAGAAAGTGGGGTCTATGATGTTAATTCTTAGATATTACCAAAATAGTGTAATTTTAATCTTAAATTTGGCGATTTTTAAAAAAGAACCTTCATGATTTATTTGATCTATTTGTCAAATATGATGACAGTTTGAGGATCAGCACAGAACATTTCACTGCACAATATTACCCTTTATGCAGCCTGTACGTATTAATAGGAATCCAAACTTTAAAAAATTGAATGCTTCAAAAGAGGAAAAATGGATCTTATTCTTCTAAAAAAAAACCTTCCGCCACAAAATGTAGCTCCTCTCTAAATATTTTCTGTATGGAATTTAATCTTGAGGTCTTAATTGAATATAGTTAAATTAGCATTATAGAATCCAAATTGATTGTTAGAACTGAATTATAATAAAAAGTCTATTGTATCAATAATATAATACTTAACGATTTTTTAAAACTTTATATAAAATGTTGTTATTGTTTTTTTTTTAGTTTGGGAATTAAGCTAGCAGCTATTGAAGATTTCAAAAGTACAAAACTTGTTTACGCGGCTTTTTTCTACATTAGCTGCAACAGTAATTCCTTTACTAAAAACCAAAGAAAGCATTATATTGTTTAAATAAATAAAACATTCTTAAACATTACGGTTATCGAAAACAAATCAGTGTAGATGGTATGTCCATTATGTTATTGTAGAACCCACCACTCTTACTTCACATAGTGTATCTGTGGTTCAGCCAAGTCTCAACACCGTGTACTCTAATTCTACTTCTGTCGGGAAGTGTAAGTATTGTAATAAATAAATCAAACCATGAACACAACATACAAACTGATCAATATATGTACAAACAAGAATCATATAGGAATCCTCTTAAACTTTACCGCGTTAAAGATGAATTTATGATAAGCAAGCAATGATATTTTTTTCTAAAGAATCTTGCAATGTTATAAATGTTATACTTTTTTCTTCATTAAAGATATTGAATTATAAATTATAGTTGTTGAAAATGATGACAATTTTCCAAGGGATCATCAATTCGTTTTTATCGGAATCAGTGCGGCTGCAGGACTTCTGATCATCATTGTAGTCATTTTTGGAATTCTTTGTGCGAAAACAATGAAAAATACGGCTAAAACACGTAAGCAGCTAATGTATTTAAAGTATGTAAAGAATATTTTTATTTCATCCATGGAAATAAAATAAATCTATCAAGCTACTTTAGGATCTAGTTGCTGACTTAAAGGAGTCGACATTGAAAGGAGTCTTACATTGAAATATAATGGGGAAAAAAATCTTCAGACAATGAAAAAAAAAACCAGGGCAATGATTGGTAAAATTATTACATGTACAAAATACTATTACATGTACAAGTTTAAAATATATGTGGATTTATATTAATTGACGTTTGAGCTTGATTACTATCTCTTTATTTCATAAAGCAAACGACACAAACGTTGTTTATAAGATCCTAGTTCAATGCTTCCCCTATATTAATTTTATATGAATAACTTTAATTATTACATTTTTACCTGTGAAATACTGTAATTTATTCATTGAATAAAAATGATATCCTGTCACAGTGTGAAAGTATATCAAAATGATATCCTGTCACAGTGTGACGAATATAAAAAGTGCGGGAAAACTCGGATTTCTTTTCTCATAACGAAGATTGCTGTAAAAATATCTTCCTTGACCTAATATAAGATAGATGGAAATAAATAAACCATTCTGACTGCGAATAAAACTGTCAAAACTACCAGAAATATGTTGTCAAATTCATGTTTACAGTATTTTCACCTCACTCAGCTATGACGTCTCAACCGCTCAACTATGACGTCATGAGTCCATGAATGTATTACAAAAGACAGAGGCAAAGGAAAAAATCAAAGACTTTTTTTAAAAATGTAATAAACAGAAAATTCAATGTTTTGTAGTTGAATATGGAATATATTTCACTCATGAGACAGGATTTTTTGATATTTTCACTCGTGCTTCGCACTCGTGAAAATATCAAAAATCCTGTCCCACTCGTGAAATAAATTCCATATTCAACTACAAAACATTGAATATCCTCTATTTACATGTACCTGAACTGTCCTCTCCACAATCCGGGATAGCACGATTTGAACAATTAAGAATTAATATTTTTCAATTTTTTTAAAGATACGTTTCATAGTTTCTTAGTGTTGATTTTCTTCAGCAGAAGTCTTTAAACCGTGCAACTTTTAATTGTTTTAAAATTAAGGTACAAGACAAACAAAAAACTCTGGTGAATCAAAATTGATAGGAACTTTGTTCTGAAAATTTAAAAAAAGACGAAAATATACCGGTACGAACCAGGAGATATTTTAATTGATAAAAAGAATAATAAAAAAGATATTTCAATAAGGATATTAGTTCAAATGATATATTAATCAAGATAATAATAATATTTAAAATATATGAATATTTAAGAAAAACAATCACTTTTTTTCAAAGGTAAAGAGTCTAGGTAAGTTCTTTTTCTTTTACAATTATATAAAAGTTTTTCAACATCCTCAAACATCCATAAAGAATTTCTCCTTATAATTCCGTTACTTTTATGATCTTTCAATACATTTTCTTTTTTTTTTTTAGAAGAAACAGCACGGCAAAGGGAAATGGTAAACAACTCTTTTCAGATTATGATAACATGGATAATGATAATAATCTTCTTGCAAACTAACTGATAAAGTTGTTAGAATTTTTTTTTGTCCATGAGATTTTTTAAATTAAAACTTAACATCATCATTACACATGTATTCATTTCTTATATACAGACATAATGATAATATTTACACCCATGGAGTATTATTTCCCTATATTTCTTATCAAAACATTGCCCTTAATATATCAGTCAACGCGACTAAGCAAGCCACCTGCAGAGATTTATTGGACAACGACTTTTCCATCAATTAAACACAATGCCATTCACATCTATAATGCAATATTTCATATACTAGTATTGAAATTTTAAAAATGTTTATATACAGATAAAAATATAAACAAGAAAAAGTCTTTATTTGTTAGTAAGGAATTTTATGTCACAGTCATTACAGAAAATGCTAATGCAGGTCATGTATTTTTTCTGCAACAGCTGCGACATTAATTCCAGAACAAACGACTAAAGACAGCACTTTATTGTTGAACGTTTTAAACGACTAATGATGGAAGATTTTGATAAAAATTATCAAGCAACATTTTCGTTTCTCCAAGGACCCTTTCTCTAGCATATAGCAGATCGTCTATGATAGATCATAAGTATATTTATATTTGTTATCTTTTTATCATATAAAGACGTTAGCAACCGTACACTGAAGTCAACTTTCACCCAATATTCTTACGATGTATTTGTCGATATACCGGGTATTTAAATAAGACAATTTTCTGCACGAAAGCTTTTATTTCAGTTCATACGTTAGAAATGCCGGAGAAAACTCTCAATGTCACTACCAAAGAAGCTGAAGTGCCGCCGTCAACCCCTGTGCAGAATAATACCGCTACAACAGAAAGGGCAAATGACGTTTATGCTTTCGTCAACAAAACAAAGAAAGGGGAAAATCACAAAACTGTGTACGCTGAAGCTCGTAATTCACAACCAGAAAGGGGTGAGTATAGAGAGAATATGCCCAGTTCTCATGTTGACACGTTTTGTTTTTAAAATTGTAGTATTTTCAAAAGGAAATGTTGAAAACTTATTCAATTTGAATTATTAAACAAACTTCTACATGAAAAGAAGAAAACACTTGATGTGGTCTTCAATTCAACATTTTTATATATCAATTAAAAATAGTTTCTTCATTTTATAAGTCGATTCGATATTTTTCAGTGAGCTTAAAATAAAAGAAACACCAGAATTTGCCAAATCTGTTTCGTATAATCAATTTCTAAAACGAGACAAGCTATTGACGTTGATAAAACAACGATATTAACAGTCTCTTTTGAAGCCATCATTTCGCAAGTTCCAAACAATAACATATTGTCAACACATACGACCTATCATTGAGTCTAATGCTGACTGGCATTTTCATACTTATGCGAATCAATTATCTACACACTGAATTGTCGACGAATTTTCCCAAATCATGACTAGGAGCATATGGCGGGTGAGACCGGTCGACAGCGAATGCCCACTCCTATATGGCACCTGATCCCACCTCTGATGTTTTAGGTCATTCGCAGCCGATATTCGAAATCACGACCTCCCGATCACAGAGCGAGCGCTGTACCGATTGAGCTACCGTGACGTCATATTTCATTTGAAGAGATGAGATTAAAGAAAAAAAAACAGCTGGCAAAGATGCATATCAAAAGAAAATGGTGCATTTTCAGCTTACTTTAATTTGAAAAATATCAAAACACATCTTAGCATCTCTTTCCTCATGAAATTAAAATACATTTGGGTAGAAAGTAATCTAGTTTATTATACCTCATTATAATTATTCTACACAACGCGTTTTCTGATTGGTTGTTGTTTTATCACGTGATCGGACCACAAAACTTCATACATGTATTTCACGGTCTTCGGCATGCTTTTCATCATATTCCACCTTCGGATACCTAGTGCATTTTCCCGAAAGACAACTCCCGAGATTAGTTGACGTCATAATAACCTGGTTTACGTCACAAAATTGTTGATAAGTGATGTGTCAAAGGGCTTAATTAACTTTGCGTTAAAAATGAAAATTTTAGAGCGTTGCCGTAATTGAAAGTCTATATTTATTTAAAGTTTTCGATTATTTCGGTATGATAAACAATTCATTGCATGAATGTTTGGGAAACATGAAGATTCATTCAGCCAAGAAATATCATACCCTCGAATCAAGAGTTTTCGTGGCATTACGGTTAATTTGTAATATAGAGCTTCAAGATTGAATAATTGAGATGTTTGCTATTTATCACATATACAAACAATAATTTTCCTTATTTTAAAATGATTTTAACTAACATATCATTTGTTATTTATTCAGAAGGTCATTGAATTTTTGCATATTTGCTTTTTCGATTTTTTGCTGACGTCATATGTTTTCGTGGTATTTATAAAACAACTAAACTATGGAAATCTAGTCGGGCAAAATCCTTATAAATTTTACAGTGTCAAAAATACTAGTTAATTGACAAAATGTTTACATTATTTGACATGGAAATTCATTTGTTGTTAATTAAGACCACATCTATCTAGGCGTGCCTAAGCTGTATTGCTAAATAATGAAAAAAATTCTCAAGAGTGGCCTAGAAATAATTTTGTAAAGCTTTATTTTACTGTTTCATATTCTAAAATATAAATTCCATGTAAACTTAAAGAAATTAAATGTTTAATTCAATTAATTATCAATGGCATAATATTTTTTTAGCATATAACTTTTTAAAACCCCCAATATTTTCTTTGAAAATTATATAAAAAATGACGTTACTAGATCACCGTAGAAAAATATCAAAAGTGGGAAATTCCCAATTATTGTCACATGACCGAAAGCTGTATGGATAGTTAACAGACGATGATATGCAGGATCGCAGGCTCTTAGTTTGTAAGTTTGATATTCCAGTTCAAAACACGACGAATAAGCGTATATTACGCAAACTGTCAAATTTGCGAACTATGCATAACTCACTCGCTATATTTTATTTTGGCAAAGGCAAAATGGTTTAACATTTGGTCATAAAACATGCACAGGGTTCCCCTTTATTAATAGCAAATATGACGTCATTCCGATCTCGCATTGTGGGATTATTCCTAAAAATAAAAAATACCACGAAAACGTATATACAGCGAAAACACATGACGGGACGGTATACCCCTCGGTCAAAGCCCTCGAGGAATATGATTTTTCTTGGTTGAATAAATCTTCATATTTCCCGAACGTTCATGCAATTAATGTATAATATGAGCAGGGGGTGTCAAAAGAAACTATAACTATCCCCGTGTGCAGGTATCCCTGTTGTCAGGTACGATTTTGGTGCGTGGTTTCATTGAAAATTACAGATATGGAATTTTCTGTCTGTAATACTAGTATGTTAGAGGAATATGTAACAGGTTTAAAATATTCTTTAAGGTTAAGCTGTTTTGCACATTTTCACCAAAAAAAAAATTTCAAAAATGACAGGATCCCTGTACACGAACCCTACATTATATAACTCGAAATTACTCGGGAGAACATAAGTAAAGGAAATTGAAATTATTGTATCGCAGTCATAATACCTGGACCATAATTCAAATAAAATCAATTCTAAACAATAGATAGAATAACAAAATATTTTGACGACCCTTGAAGATATATTTCAGTCAGGTCAACTTCGTTTGATCAAAACTAACCAAATTGAACTCTTTGTGATTGTTAAACATTCTTTTTAAGGTCAGACGACACGTTCCTCAAAAATATATTTTTCCAAGAATTGTCATTGAAGTCTTGGTTCTTAAACAAGTTTCCTCACAAAAATTAGGGTACGTTACCAGGCATATGGACAAGATACCACAGGGAGATATTTCTTCTACATCCATGTTGGTAATCATTTGAATGGGCTATATCACAATTTTTAATGTACTTTAAAATATATACCCACTTTTTTATGTTCCTTCACATGAGGTGCTTTCCTTTTAACGTCTTTTATTTTGAAAAACCGAGAATATTTTTGTCATAGCGCTGTTTGTTTCTTCTCCAACTTCCCGTTCTACTTCGGTGCATCATTCCGAATTTTTCTTTTAGTTGTTGGTTAATGTTTAGAACTATTATTACTTTATATTGAAAGTATAAAATACTTATAAAGGCCGGTATACACGATGAGATTTGTAGTATAATGCAAGTATTATAATACTTTTGTATTATAATACTTTCTTGTACACACGCTAATACATATCTTATAAGATTGTAAATAAACTATTTATTCCCACGTGTTTTCTCCTGCCATATTTCTCTCTCTGTCAAAATAATAAAAATGATAATAAAAAGCTCTGCTCCTAGCATCTTTCTTGTGGTAGCTACTGCTTGATATATTCCACAAGTCCTCTTCCCCTTTACAAAAAACCCACGAGTTTTTCGATGTCTTTACTTGTAAAGTTGGCCATTATATTTACCATGTGCTTCTTTTTAGTAATCATATAAATAGGATGACCCGTAGTGTCAGTACATTTCATTGGTTGAAAGAGAAAGGTAAGCTAAGACTTGTATTAGGAAATAGAGCATTGCTCTATTCTTAATACAGTTTTATAAGATTCGAAAAATCTTATGTTACACTGTATTAAGGGTGTATACACAGTAAGATTTTGTAGTATAATACAAATCTTATAATACAAATCTTACCGTGTATACCGGCCTTAAGACTTTTTATACTTGAAAGAAAAAAATATAAAGAAAATCTCTTTTTAAATTCATGTTGACAAAAGGCAAAACAGCACAAGAAAAGAAATCTGATGAAAAGGAAGGAAATAAGCCCGAACATGTAAGCTTTAGAGTTTTTTCTAATGCATGATAAAAAAGATAACAGTGACATACAGCTTGAATATAAACGAAAAACAAACGATTGCATACATGTATTTATCTGATTACTTCTGAAGATATTTAACTACCATTTCTTAAATAAAATTTTTACCACATAGTATAAAAACCATTGTCTTCATAGCCTTGATTTGATATTTAGGATAAATATTCTTACATTTTGGCCACTCTGTTCTGAAGGAGTTTTCTATTGTCTATTTCTGATAATACATACGTTGTTCGACTTTTTTTTCTAAGGCTGAACGTTTGTGTTTCAGACCTCAAACAAAGACGGTATGGTTTACGTTGAAATTGATTTTAACGATATGCCGTCAACAGGAAAATCTGTCTTGCACGGAGCAGAAGACAAGATACTATATGTCGACATAGACTCGGTCATACATGCAGATCCAAAGAATAAAGAGGAAGGAAACCATGACTCCCAGGAAATTGGGAAGGAATAACAGGGGAAATAAAATTTCGCTCGACATTTACAACCCTCTTAAAATTTTTGTTTCAATAACAATTGCAATTTCTTATTTTAATAAACTTGATTAATTTTAGTTGCAAATGATTCATTTTTGGAATGGTTTCATTTTTGGAATGAACGACTTTACTATGTATCAATGAAACAAAATCATTTAATGGAAATATAAAAACGTCAATGCCTATCCCCCATAAAAAATCCAAAGAGTCCAAGGAGTCTCATCACCTATATATTTTAATTGAAATGTTTAAGATGTGCATTAACTAGAATGTGGTCTCTTTAACAGTTTAAGGTCAAGATCTAGTAAATGACTTTAGAATAACTTTTCAGTGCTTAATCCATTACGACGTCATAATCACTTTCAACTTTCTTTTTCCCGTACTTTACGGCTCTAATAGAATTATGTAGAAAATAAAGTATTTTCATGGACTTCAATTTGAAATAACATGAAAAGTAGTCCTGATACCTATCTTAAATTTAACATTATTTTAAAGTAGAGACTAAGAACATACAAATAACCGTTTCTGAAAAACTGTAGGCAATCTGCATACATTTTCTTTGTCTGATATTGATAAAACTCCCATTTTCAATACTGGTTTTCTTAATTTTTCATTGAAAATGACAGTTTAAAATATGGTTTTTAGCTCACCTGAGCCGAAGCCGAAATTATCTTCATTAGCATTACATACATCTTAATCAATATAAATGAATTTAAAATGGGATACATGAAGATAAAAATAGGGCAAATGATTTTCATAGATTATCCTATTCTATTTATTTTTATTTTTTAATGAATAATATAAATCACATTGTCATTGTTATAATTCAATTTCAGTGACAAATTGGCCACTTTTCTTTCATTATTCACATTTAACAAATATTTTTTTTATAAAACTGCACGAAATTCACATTTTGAAAGCTGCACAGATTATATCGATTTAAAAATTCTCCCATATTATTGGAACCCCTTTTAGAATTATTTATACACTAATCAACTACATGGTATGCTCATTTATTTTGTCATAAACTTAACATACATGCATTATGTTATCAAAATAAACGAAGCCCTTATATAACTTTAACTTATCTTACATAATTGGCATAAAATAAGGAATATTCTTTCCCCTACAAACGACATGTAGTCATGGGCTGTTGCAACCACTATAGAAATAATTATATCAATGGTGGTTGAGAGTGCATTTCAATAGCAAAAATAGTTAGAAACCACAATTGAAATATGACCACTATTGAAATAATTATATCAATAGTGGTTGAAAGTGTATTTCAATAGCAAAAATAGTTAGAAACCACTATTGAAATACGACCACTATTGAAATACGACCACCACTGAAATAATTATTTCAGTGGTGGATGAGATTGCATTTCAATATAATAACCACAGGTTTCAACCACTCTTGAAATACAAGCACTATTGAAATAATTATTTAATAGTGGGGAAGAGTGCATTTCAATACGATAATAACCATAGGTTTCAACCACTACTGAAATACGACCAGTATTGAAAGAAACGTTTCACGGCGTATTTTTTAATTTTTTATCCAAAATTTCACAAAAAATTGGATTTTGAGTGAAAAATATATAGATAAATAATTAAAGAGTATAAATAATAAGGATTATTTTAGTGAGGCAGAATTTTGAACATTAAAGAAGGTTTACAATTTCTTTATATAGTAGTATTTTTATTTGCATCATTTTCAATGAAATCAGACCAAAAAATATATACCAATCCAGGCATCCATATTTTGTTTGTATCATCTGTCCTTAAATGAAGATTTAGATAGTTATTGAATTAATAATAATTTCAAAAGTGATTTAAATAATTATTTTGATAGTTGCTGATAATACCTTAAAACTAAAACCATAATTTAATCCTGTTTAAAATCTTTATTTTAAAAGTGAACATTATTTCAATAGCGGTTACTATGCTTATTTGTAATTGAAATGAATCTCAACCACTATTGATATAATTATTTCAATAGTGGTTGTATTTCAATAGTGGTTGTATTTCAATAGTGGTTACTAACCATGTTTGCTATTGAAATACACTCTCAACCACTATTGATATAATTATTTCAATGGTGGTTGTATTTCAATAGTGGTTACTTACTATGTTTGCTAGTGAAATGCACTCTCAACCACTACTGATATAATTATTTCAATAGTGGTTGCATCAATGGGCCTTTATGTAAATCAATAGTTAGGTCTCCATCACATTTGCACCAAACTTTTCTCTGTCTCTTTGAAACTTTTAAATAGTCTACTTGAAAAAAGTCAAAGGATGTCCGTGTTTGGATTCCTTGACAACAGAAGACGGTTTTGTTGCTATTTATATTGCAAATCAAAGGTTTTTTTAAATCACCACGTTTTACGGAACATAATAAATAGATAACAAAGAAATTGACGCAGTTAATACAATCACAAAAGGATCCATTCTTATAAAACACTATATTTAAATCTGATTGAGGCATATACCTTGTACTTAATAATAATAATAATAACTAGAGCAAAGCTCGTTGCAAAGCAACGAGTAGGTCTTCCGTCCAGTTTTGACCGGAAGTGACGTCAACAAGAGAAAGGAATGAGTCAAGACGCCTTCAGTGTCTCTGAAATTTAAAAGTTTTCAATTTTGCGTCAAAACCTTCAAAATAAGCTATTTTGGCTACTTCCGGTTTGACCGGAAGTGACATCATTTGACGAATTTAGGCAACTTAGGCATCATTTCCGGCTGACGTTAAAGTCACAAGTACAAAAAAACTTTGAAAAACCTCACTCAAAACCATTTATTCTATTTCTTTTGACGCAGGTGAGAAAGTTTAATTTTTCGACTACTTCCGGTTTTCACCGGAAGTTATTCAAATGAATTCGTTTTGTTGACGATTGTTAATGTGATGATAAGTTTTACTTGCCATTATTCAAAACTGTTAAATTTTTCAAAAAATCTTGAAAATAAATGTCACTTCCTGTGTCAACCGGAAGTGACGGATGCAAAATCAAAAGATGCCATGCATGACTGGAAGAAATGTTTTATCATCCCCGAAAATATCGTGATTAAATCTTGAGTGGTTAAGAAGGAGTTGCTTGGACAAAATGGCAATTTAAAAAAAGAAAATTGGACAAAAAATGTGACCGGAAGTGATTTTTCAAAAAATAAAAAAATGGTTTGGAGGTATTATAACAATGCATCATTCCTGAAAAAATTTTTGAAATCGGTCAAGTAGTTTCCGAGAAATCACGTGTACTATGAAAAGGGAATAATAATGATAATAGGAAACATAAGAAAAACAGTAAGGTCTTCCGAAGGAAGTCGGAAGACCTTAATAATAATAATAATACTTTATTTAGAGAAGGTGGCCTGATTAGTGTGACACACTATTCTTCCCCAGGACCTTCTAATTTCAACAACAATATTACATCAAATTAGCAAAGATATACAAACAACTTAGCAAGTCAATTAAAATACAAGTACATGTTTGATGTCATATGATGATAATGATAATCATAATTAAATAGCAATGATAAAAATAATTATGAATTGAGATGACATAAAATGTTATAAAAATGTAATATCAGTAAGATTTTACAATACATAAATTATATACATGTGCAAAAGATATAAATCAGAGGTAATCAAGTTCTGTTGATGAAGATATATTTTTCAACATTTCGTTTAAAAACTGGCAGACTTGGTGCACATCTTATATTTAAAGGTAAACTGTTCCAAATATGAACTCCGGAATATTGGAGTGAATTTTTAAACAAATTTGTTCGGTGTTTTGGTAGGCGAAGGTCAAAATTAGATTCTGAACGTAAAGTATACGCATTTGAAGTTTGACAAATAAATAAATCTTGTAGGTAAGAAGGGCTCTGATTGTTAAATATTTTGTACAACAAGATACATTTATGCAAAGTTACTAAGTCAAAAACAGATAGCCACCCTAATTTTTCAAATAATGCCTTAGAAGGAGCATCAGGGGCAGCATCAAGTATAATTCTAGCGGCCCGTTTTTGAAGCTTATGGATTCTCTCCATGTAACTATGTGGTGCATTACCCCAGATAGTCAGACAATAATTAATAGAAGGTAGGATAATTGCATTGTAAAACAGTTTTCTAGTTTTCAAAGGAAGAAATTTCTTGATTTTCCGCAAAGTAAATAATTTGAATGTTAAAGATTTGCAGACCGAGTCTACATGGTCATGAAAATTAAGCGTTTGATCTATATGAACCCCTAGTAGTTTTTCTGCTTCAACATTATTAAGGTCTATGCCAGAGACATGTAAACTGAGATTTGGATTATTTAATTTCGATTTCCTTTGCTTAGTACCCATCAGCATACATTGTGTTTTGTCAATATTAAGAGCCATTTGATTTTCTAAACACCATTTTTCAATATTTTCTAAATCAGAATTTAGGGCCGTTTCAATACTAAATATATTATTTTCATAAATATGCAGAGTTGCGTCATCAGCAAACATATCGATATTTGCATGACTTACATGTAAGGGAAGGTCATTAATATACAACAAAAACAAAAGGGGGCCTAATATTGATCCTTGTGGCACTCCTGCTGTGACAGATAAGACATCAGAAGAAGTTGTACCAATTTTTACACATTGTGTCCTGTTATTTAGATATGAGTGAAACCATTTAATTGACAATTCATCAAAGTTGTAGTTCTTTAATTTTTCTATAAGAATATCATGACTCACTAAATCAAAAGCTTTGCTGAAATCCAAAAATGTTATACCTATGAGGTTACCTTCGTCCATAGCATGCAACCAAGCATCTGTTAATTTAGTAAGTGCTGTTTGACAAGAGTGAAATTCTCTGAACCCAGATTGAGATTTTGTTATAAGATCAAAAGTGGAGGTAAAATCTCGCATTTGGTTAGCTATGTGCTTTTCAATTAGTTTGGATAGTGTTGGAAGTATAGAAATGGGACGGTAGTTGCTGGGGTCTGCTTTGTTGCCCTTTTTATATACAGGGGTGACTTTTGCTTGTTTCAACTTTGATGGAAAACTACCACTACTGATACTAGCATTGATTAAATGAGTGACTGATTTATTAATGATACTTGCTGCTAGTTTTAGGAGACGAGGTCCTATGAAGTCAATGCCTGCAGATTTATTGACATCAAGTCCGTTCAACGAATCAAATACTTCTGTTTCACTGATTGGTGTAAGCCTAAAAACGTTATCAGCAAGTTTAGATTTTGTGAATTGTCTTAACAATTCTGGATTGAATTTGCATTTTGGTAAATTATTTAAAAGTTTATTTGAGATTCCTGTAAATGTACAATGTACATGTACTACAAATATACATCTACTACTGCTTTTAAACATTTACAAGAAACTTTAGAGAGGCTAGACATCGAATATCTGAAACATTACCCTCCTTCGTGTTCTCACCCTACATTATTACTACTGTTTGGCGCGTCATTAATGGTGACGTAGTTACAGTAAATAATGAGGTCCTTGGATCATTAATTTTAAAAGGGTCAAAATTTATGGATCCATGATCTTATGTTGGCGTCATAATTTCATAAATTTTGTGCATTCTGTGGAAGATGACGCACGTCGATGAACCAGACATGAAAAAGAAAACCTTGATACGTTGTCAAATTGGAATAAAACTATTGGATACATGTTAAAATCTCGCATTAAGCGATTCAGGGACAAATGAAAACCAGCGACACGTATCATTCTGTGCTCAATAACTCAAAAATGAAAAAAAGAATTAGATAGTTTACACGATCAGTATCTACTGGTCCCTGCTCACAAAGGAGGTAATAACATTGTCTTTGATTAAAAGCTTTATTATTTTGAATGTATTTTAGTGGAAGTGGGACTTAAATTTACAGGTGATAATCCAACTTAAACCCATGACTCCCTTTTGAAAGAGAAAATGCTTCAAATCATATGTCAGTTTTGAATATTTAATACTCCAAATAGCCAAACTGAATTTAAATTGCCATATCTATAATGGATTCCGAAATTTCATAAAAATCTTCACAAACAAAGATATATTGTATTGTCTTTTCTATTGCCACTTTAAGATTTTAAACTAGAATACCTGTGCAATGTGATGATATAAGTGAACAATATGATGTAAGTAGTTTATTTTTCAAAATAAAATAAATAAATTTGTTGGTTATTATTTTTCGATGCACTCATATCAATTTTGTGACTTATATTGATTGATCTATATATATCAAATGAAATTATTGCTCTTTGATTTTGAAATTTCTATTTGATCTTTGTTTTTCGGACATTTTGCACAGTCCTTTTCGGTGATCGGGTATGATATGTTGTGTTACTCGAAAACCGTTTCATGGAAAATAAAAGCACCCCAATGATATTCTGTTTTTGTGTCATTTCTACCTATTATTATTATCAAATCTTCGGACTTTGTCATTTAAAACTTCCTTGTCAGCGGAGCTTTCATGTAAGACTGACGTGTCTGCTTTTTATAAATCTTATGCATATGCCTTTTTTAAAATGATAACTGACAGGAAATTCTGCTTTTGATACAAGTAGCTGACAGCCGAAAGCCAATATATAGAATGGCTAAAATGGCAGAAGAAAAATTCAGATATAAGATGTCTAAACGGAAGAAAATAAAGCGACATTAGAATGACACAATTTACTATGAACAATCTTTATTTACATCTTGATTTCAAGGGTTACTTATGTTTCATCATGACAGACTCTTCCTTGTTGAAAACACATCATACAACGAAGAAAGTTTAAGATGGAGAGACTTGTTAACATTCATCTCCTGCTCGCTTTTATGTTTGTGCAGTTGGTTTCACTTAAAAATCTACGTGAGTAACAATGAGTTTTTTTTATTGATAAATGAAGGGAAAAATTAAAAACCTGTCGAAGAGTATGAATCGATATTGATAATGGTTTATAACATTAAAAATAGACATTTCAACATAATTATGAATATATTTAAAATTTGGTACATCCTTTGTGATCCCAATTAATTTTTATGCATCTCTAAAAGTACCAAAGGAACACATCAATTGAAATGGAGCTCCGATCTATAGGACCGTGAATCAGTTTTAATCCTTCCAAAAAGCTTGGCGATTTTTGTTCTGGTGAATGCCTTTAGGATGCACATGTACTAACATAATTCTCATAAATTATTTTATTTCAGTTTGTAGAGAAAGGAGGAACATATTCATAGAATTAACTATGTAATATGATATTGCCAACGCACATAAAGTTATCTTGAATTTTTGTTATACTGTCTCGTGATTAGCAGACAGTTAGTTAACAATTCACAATAGCTGCATCCACATAGAATACTCCAAGTCCATTGATCAATTCTTTATTGACTTAGATATGTAAGATGGTTGGTGAATGACAAGGGGTGTGTGTAAAGGTGAGGGTGTTTGTTTACATGGGTGTGTAATGTAGTAAGGGTGTGGGGATCTGAGGGAGAGTTTGTTGTTTGGTAAGGGTGTGTGTATGTGTGTGTTTTTAGATTTTTTGTCTCATCCATTATGAAAAGAAATAAAAAATGTTTTTTTTCTCTTTCAGCACTAAATCCAATCATAATGCCTAATAACACAAGAACATTTTACTCAGAGTTTGGTGAAAGGCCCACAGAAAATATAACATGTGTATCTGACTGCAACGAATTAAGATACAACTGCACATATAAATGGTTGAGAAACGAAAGTAGGGACACATTCAAGGAGGGAAAAATTTTATTCACAGATGAAGCTATTACGATGAACAGTTCGTTCAAATGCCATGTTTTCGCAAAAGAACAAAGAAATCTCTATGGATACAGCGCAAAGATTCAAATTATTGTGGAAGGTATGTTATTTCTCGTACTTAATTTTAAATTGTATTTTTCTCATACAGGTAATTTTTTGCATTCATATTCAGTTTACTCACCTTTATAAATAATATACATATAATTCACAGATCAATGTAATGTTTATATTGTGTATAGTCATCATATCATTATTACTTCACAAACTGGAGATTGAGCTTATTAGTAGAGGTTCTGTTTTGGTATTTACTGCCAGAAAGTGATATAATTTATTCGAATAGGTGATGTCACTTTTGCCTGTAAATACCAAATTTGCGCATCATATATTAGTTAGGGTGAATTCACCATGCATCGGATACCCTTGTACTTCAACAAGTTCTAGCGATATCGCTACCGACGGAAAATTATCGAAATGGAGTTTAACATTTAGTTTGTGATTAAAATATCAATTTGGGACACAATTATATGCCATTTATTGAGAAAATATCCTCAAAAATCGAGTTTTTAGGAATAACTCAAAATTCACCATGGATCGGACAATGTTTACCATGCATCGGACAGACGGTATTTTGACCGGAAAAATACCATACCTTTATCAAGTGCTTTAGAATGCTTGGTATGGAAATATTTTTATCTTTTATCTAAGAAATAACCCTCAACTTAAACTTAATTGACGATATCGTTGCACAAATGTAGAACGATTCAAGAGACCTCACTCTGCCTTAGAAATGCTTTAAAATGCTTATAATGCGGTAATTCGCACCTTTCTTTCATGGTTTATCATACTCTGGTTTGTAGAAATAAATTGAGTCAAATTCCAGATGTTATATATCGATAACTTGTATTTTGACTGTAAATATAGAGTTTTTATTTTCTTTTTCCACAAAATACAGCTATCAGCTGGGTTCTGTATGAAAATGGTAGTGTTTACCTTTGCATCGGAAAGTGTCCTATGCATGGTTAATTTGTGTCCGATGTACGGAGAAATGAACATACTAGCTCTAAAACCAGCTCTAAAAAGAATTATACGAACACTGAAGTGAAATTTCTTTAAACTTTATGCAAAATTACCAATCTTTGACTTTATTCACCAAAGTCTGACTCGTTCCGTTGAAGTCGAATTTTAAGAACCATAACTCTAAAAATCGCAAAATCATAAATTTCTGGTTATTCCCCTTTGATGATGTAAAATATGACGTAACTTCAAGGCCATTTTAGGGGT
Organism: Saccostrea glomerata; assembly: GCA_003671525.1. Classification (NCBI taxonomy): domain Eukaryota; kingdom Metazoa; phylum Mollusca; class Bivalvia; order Ostreida; family Ostreidae; genus Saccostrea; species Saccostrea glomerata. Next base: position 48,991 of record PRKT01001543.1, read on the forward strand.
ATTTTTATCACAAAATGATAATAACAATCGGTATCATTAAAAAATTTAAATCTTCAGCTTCAAGACAGAAACAAATAAATACACGGAACTCTTAAGTTGAAAGAGAGTTTGTTGTCTAAAGTTGTCTGAAGCAAGGTATGTGTCCGATGCATGGTGAACTCACCCTACATGAAAATTGTACTAATGTAAATTGTGTGCATTGATATGTAATCATAATTGTTATACCTTTAAAAATTGTTCCTATATAAATCTATACGAAAAAAAAGTCTAACATTTTTAATGTTTTGTTGAGCGGGCATAAAAAAAAAATCGATGTTTGATCGCTGAGTGAGATGTTGGACCGCTCGGGGAAATGTTGGACTGCTTACGTCAGAGAATAGAACCCTCATCCAAGCATCCTTTAGGATGTGATGGATGAGTGTCATTTTCCGAATTAGCCGAAAGGCTACGAGGGTTTAAATGGAATATCATGTCACACTTAGTCCACGTGTACCTTCTTTTAAAGTGATCAAAATAAAAGATTTTTCACACATGAGTGGTTCTCATGCCTTATATATACCTGTATCTGAACATTGTCCGTGTCTTTTTAAAGTAATTATTAAAAAATTTTCAGGATCTTAATTTGTATAAAAGCGGTGAGCAAAGATAATACCCCAAATTATTAAATGAAACAGGGAGGGTATTTAAACCCTCGTAGCCTTTCGGCTAATTCGGAAAATGACCCTCATCCATCACATCCTAAAGGATGCTTGGATGAGGGTTCCATTTTCCTTCATTTGAACCTCCAGGCTTTACTCTGGTTTAAATGGAATCTTTAAAGCATTTCAAATTTAGAACCTGAAAGAATCTTGATAACTCATTTTAAAAACAATTGGAATAAATATAACGAAGACAACAACTACTAGTATGCTTAATAACAATTATTTAATAAATTCAAATATTACAATTTATCCAAGCACTTTAACACATTTACTTATTACATCAAAGATAACAAATTATTAAACTTAAACACAATGTCCATCACACTACACAAATGAATCCACCAATCATCACTGTAAATGTCTATATATCCTCAATCCAGTCTCACAATTCTTCAATGCGCACTACCTCCTGGAAAAAATTAATTATTGTTTGTCCTTAATATGGTATCCGAAAAAGAATTTATTGTTTCTCTCTTATAATAAGTATAAAATGTTTTTGCATTTGCCCAGTTAGCAGTTTCTAAAATCTCGCTGAATTGAACACCTCCTGCATATGCTGCAGAGGTTGATGCACTTCTAAATGAATGTGCAGAGAAAACTGATTCATTAATACCTGATTTCTTTAATACCTCTTTTAGCCATATGTCTAATGTAGATGTAGAGATTTCTTTGTGGGTTTTAAACGATATTAATAACTTATTAGTTTCCCTTTTTTCTTTAGTATCTTTCAAATAATATCTTAATGTGTATAAAACACAACAACTTTTATTAGGAAATGCACTGATCTTTATTTTTTTAACATCATGACCCGGTCTTGATGTTTTCAAAAGATCTGAAATTGTGAACACTACGTATTCACCAAAGTCAGCCATATTGTTGATATCCAATGATATCAAAGCTTGAACTCTTTGTGCTGTTATTAAAGCAAGTAAAGCTGACAGTTTTATGGTAAGATCCTTTGAGCTTAAGTTTTTCAATGGATAGAGAGTTTTTAAATAATTCAAAACTTTGCTAACATCCCATGTAACAGTGTATTTTGGTTTTGGTCTATTATCAAGAAATACACCTTTCATAAATCTAATAATAATTGGACTATGTTAGTATGAAAAATTTCCACAGGCTGAAATTGTTTGAATTATTGCAGCCTTGTGTGCATTAATTGTATTGTAAGAAAGTTTTTTCTCTGCTAGACTGGACAGATAATTTATTATTTCAAAAGAAGATGGTTGCATGGAATTGATTTTCCTTTGATCACACCAAATTTGCCACTTATGCCAAATAAAGTTATATTTTCTATTTGTACTTGATCTCCATGATTGTGTGATATAGCTGATAGATGTTTCTGATAACCCTGTATTTTTGAGTTTATTCCTGATACAAGACAAGCGCCTAGAAACAGCTTTCTTAAGTTTAGGGGGTGAAACTGGTTGTTGTGTACTAATCGCAATAGGTCTGGTCTGACTGGGATTTGAATTGGATTGGCTATTAAATTTCCTAAAAGCTTTGGAAACCAAGACTGAGTTCCCCACTTTGGTACGATAAGAATAGCTTTGCTCACCTTGTCGTCTTCTATTTTCTGTAGAATCTTTCCAATCAAACTGAAAGGAGGAAATATATTACTGTAAAGGCATCTGATGTTAATGCTTGTGGGTCAGGAAACCAAGATATATAATTATCCAACTGCTTGTTTAATCTATAGAGGCAAAAAGATCAACATCAGGAAAAAATGTTGATTTGCAAATAGACAGAAAACCTTCTCATTTAATTTCCATTCTGTTGAATCACTAAACGTCCTGGACATATAATCTGCAACAATATTATTTTTTCCCGCTATATGAACAGCAGACAGAATTATCATCACACCACAACCATATCTCTTTCGATTCGTCAAATAATGAAATTACCGAACCTCCTTGATTATTAATATATGCAACAGCAGCACTATTATCTGACCTTATACATATATGTATATCTTTCTGATCATTACACAAACTCTGAAGGGCAAATTTTACAGCTTTAAGCTCCAAAATATTTATATACAGTAATGACTCCTCGGTAGTCCATCTACCCCCAGTAGAAGTTCCATTTAAATTTGCCCCCCATCCAAACTTTGAGGCATCAGTTTCCAAATAGAATGAATTTGAGGATGCCTTATCAATTTCCCATTTCTCAATTTTACATTATTTTTCCACCAAACTATTTCATTTCTAGCAGATTCAGAAAGAATCATAACACTGTCATAATCATTATTTGATGCCCTCAAAGCTTCCACCTTATCTCTATCAAGATATCTGAAAAATAATCCAGCTAAATTCACTGCATACAAAGATGAAGTAAAAAGACCAATTAATTTAGCTATTTCTCTGATTTTTTGTATTTTTTTGAGAAGTAATGTTTCACAAAGTAAACATATTTTTTCAATTTTTTCTTCTGGTAAGTAAATTTTAAAATCCACAGAGTCTATGATATGACCTAGATAATTAATTCTAGTGGTTGGGATTAATACAGATTTTTCTCTATTTAAAGAGAAACCAAGTTTCTCCAATAATTTCACAAGATAAATTGCATTTTGTTTGCAAAGTACAAAATTTTCTGCCTCTATCAATGAATCATCTATGTAAAAGAATGATGAAATGCCCTGTTGTCGAATAAAAGCGAAAATTGGTTTCATAAGCTTAGTAAAATTTCTCGGAGCTGAAGCCAGACCAAAAAATAGTGCATTGCATTGATACAGCACTCCCTTCCATAAAAACTTCAAGTATTTTCTATCGACTTTGAAAATAGGAACTGACAAATATGCATCTTTAAGATCTACACTAACAAAATAAGAATTCTTTTTCACTGAAGACAAAACCATCTCTAAAGTTTCCATTTTAAAATGATGATACTGAACAAATTCATTTAACTTTTTAAGATTAGTGACTGGTCTAAATTTTCCATTTTTCTTTTCCACAACAAATAAATTTGAAATAAATTCTCCTTCCTTAGTATTTGACTCCGAAATTGCCCCTTTTGACAAAAGCTCAGAAACTTCTTTATCAATTATTTCAGTTTGAATTTCATTAAATTTTATTGGTTGTGGTATTTTATTCTGAAAAGGCTTTTTTTCAAATTCTATTTTGTATCCGCCTAGAATGGTATTTAAAATCCACCTATCAGATGTTATTTTTTGCCATTCATCTAAATGATACGATAGACCCCCAGCAATGAATGTAGATAATTTTTACTTACATTCAAAACTGTGTTTGGTATCTTGCATTTCTGGCCCCTCTGTAGCCTCTTGACCGATTTGATCTTCCTCGGTATGTTTGAGAACTGTTTGTATAGCCTTCCCCTGCCTCTGTATGCAGGTCTCCCCCTGGAGTTTTTTTTAAACTTGATCTCGACTGAAACATGGATTGACCTGTTATTTGTCTGTTAATTTTTGATGCATTATTTATCTCCTTCATCCTTTTTGTTATGTCACTCGAAAACAATGTTTTTCCTTAATGGGAGTTGAGACAGAGCATAATTGTTGGAAACGTTTTTGAACGTAGGGCTTCAAAATATATCTTCTTTTAATATTCATCTCGTACATTGCATTACATGCCAACATTATGGCATCAGACACCGATTTATTTGCTTTTTTCATTTCAAGTTTATTTGTTTTGAACATTTCAGCTAAAGCAATCATGGGAACAATCGATAGTCCCATGACTTTCTGGACTTCTTGAAGAGTTTTATCTCTTTGCTGAACATTAGGGAATAAATTATTCCAAATCTCAGAATTTATCATTTGGGGAAATCAAGTTCTTGCAATTCTCGGGAATTTTTATTTCTTCAATATACTTTATTATGTCAGCTTTTTGGGTACACCCCATTTTTATGAACTTGGACATATTTTCCGAAATAGGCTCATAAAACTTAGTTTCATCTTCAAATATTTTGAGCATACAAAATTCATTTTTTTCATCATCAAAGACCACCTCAGGATCATTATCCGTTGAAAAAAATTCATAATTTTGATTCTCATTTTCAAATTCCGGAATTAAATCTTCCGTCTGAAAATGATCCAACCCGGAAGTACTACATTCCGCATTTGCACTCCCCTGTTCATGAAAGTTAGAATTGTTATCTGATCGCCGCAAGAGCTCTTGCAAAAGCGAATAAATTTGTGAAGGATTGAAATCCTGTTTTGGTTTTTTATTTGATACAAGTTTTTTATCATTTTTACGTTTTTGTACATTTTTCACTGGTGCTTTACCTTTTTTATTTTCCCCTGGACCTTTTCCCGATGTTGACGTTACTTCTAGTGTTAGGCCGACTCGAATTTTCTCGAGTTGCTTCCTCGTCATGATTCTTAAAATCAGACTCTTGTTCCGAGGCGAATAATTGTGCAACATCTGCGGGAGTATTCCCTTCGTCTTCAGAACTAGACTTTGATAATTTTGGCATCTTGTTTTGTTTTGCAACTGAAAATATGTTATTAACTCGTAATAACTGCTACTAAATCAGTTATACTGTCTCGCAGTATATACTGCCACACACTACGTAAGTGGCCAGATACACGTGGGCCTTTAACACGAAAGACACGGACAGTGGTCAGTTACAGGTATATATAAGGCATGAGAACCACTCAGGTGTAAAAAATCTTTTTTTTTGATCACTTTAAAAGAAGGTACACGTGGACTAAGTGTGACATGATATTCCATTTAAACGAGAGTAAAGCCTGGAGGCTCAATGAAGGAAAATGGGCGGGCTTAATCTCATTTTCATTCGTTGGTGTTAAACAGTGACGGACTTGATGTTACTTCATTGAATACAGTACAACATGCATGTACATGTATGTCAAAAAATAAAATAAAATGAAAGGTATAACAAAACATTTATTGACAGAGTTCTCGGGTAAAATGCGTTTTATCAGACCCTCGAACTAAACTGTCTGCCTTCGGCCTAACGGCCTCAGGCAGACAGTTTGGTTCTTGGGTCCGACAAAACGCATTGTTGCCCTCGAACCCAGTCAAAAAATGTATATTGTAATATGTCGTATGTCATGCTCCACGAGGTCCTAATTTGGAATTAAATTCTATTCCACTCTCTCTCTCTCTCTCTCTCTCTCTCTCTCTCTCTCTCTCTCTCTCTCTCTTTATTATTATGTTGAAGAAAAGTAGGTCGGTTAAATAGATATATAAAAATTCTTGATATGTGCGTCTTTGTATTATAATCTAACTTCAGTATTTTAGTATTGATTAAAAATTGTAAGGACCAAACGATCATATGAATTCTAACTTTACTCTCAAGTCTATGTTTCTACGGCGATGTGCTCAGCCAATCATGGTGCTTGGCTACATATAGAACCACGGCGAGTAATATTGCACTAGTGTTTAGTAAAATGTAAGAATTTTCAGCTTTTTTGAAAGTGCCTACAAGCCTTCTCTGCATAGCCAAACAACTGTCAAAGGTTTCTCATGAAAATAAATTTAAAAATCGTAAATGTGTGCAAGAGAGGGGGTGTGGGGGGTGCGAGAAAGTATAATAATATTATATAATCACTCAAAGTGAATGCACTGACACAGTCCTAACTGAACAGACTCAGCTGTCATTACGTCACAATGGTTAAAACACGCTTATTTTATTATGACGTCACGTTCTACGTAACTTTTGTGCAAGGTGTGTCGTGCGATATCATTTTCCGCGGACGCGCTTTCGCGTCAACATCACAAAAAGAGGAATGTCACGTGACGTTCTTTCAGCCAATGAAAACTACGAAAATAATCTTCTTATATAATGTATGGAGATAATGAACAGTATTCAATATCAGAAATCCATACAACAATATACTTTAGCTATTTTCCGTAGAAGAAGAACCAGACTCTTCATCTACACAAAGTTTTCCTAGGATACATTCGAGTACCACACCAATGTTTTCTCAGTCTACTCTTACAGGACTCTGTAAGTATGATTTTCTGTACCGGTATGTTGTTTATCACAATTAATATTTTTTATTCTTATAAAAACATTTTTTGATTAATCCCTCCAAAACGAGATCTATATAGTCGGCACTTAGTCACAGCCATAGAGAAGTGAGGGTTCTTTATTATGTTAACGCCTAACGCGACAAGGGAGCTCATTGTCTCAAGCCACGATAATGATAACATTTGCAATATTGGTTAAACTATACCAACTCCTGTGATTAATTTTTAATTACAGTAAAATTTATCACGCTTTTTTTATTTACTCAAAATTTCAGTTTTATAGATGTGCCAACTCAAGTTGTTGAACTGCCATTCCATAGACAATCAAACCTGGTTTTCTATAATGATTATCCCAAAAATCGCTCCTTGCTATACCAATCTAGTGCAAAAAGACAATTAAAAACAAGAGTTCTGCTTTTCTGACCATGTAAATCGATAACATCGTATTATATTTGATTATAGGTATTGAATGAATTTCAAGTTGCATGATCACATGTTTTTTCATGGAGATAACAAGCGGTATGCCAGATCAAAAGTCCATAAAACAATACAAAATAGGAGCACAGCAAACACGGACCTCCAAAACATCAGAGGTGGGCTCAAGTGTCATGGAGGAGTGAGCATCCTCTTCTGACTGGCCACACCCATCGTGTGCTCCTTGTCATGATCCGGAAATAAAGGAAAAATCCGTTGTCAATTTAGTGTATAAATAATGGACTAACAATTGGTATGCCAAACGCAGTAACCATTTGACTCAACGAGAAATTGTATTCGCTAAAAAAAAGTCAGTGTATTGACCATAGAACTTACGAAATGATGACTTTAAACGAGACTGCTGATATCCTTGTTTCATCAACTTGTTTGTCAATAATTTACCTCGTTTTAGAAATTGTACATACGTAGAGCATGATCTTGTGTATCGAATCAACTGAGATACATAAATTCCGTATGCAGGTGATGAAGGTATATTGCTGCATACCTAAGAGTTGAAAAGTTAAAGTCATCAAGTTTATCATAGAGCTTGGTTTTTAGATTATCATTAACGTCCTTTTGAAGTAAAATATCCAAATATGAATGTATGAGTCCGACTCTTTGGTATCTTTTATCTCAAGCTCACCAGGATATATCGTATCGTTATTAGAATGGAAATTACAATAAATTGTTAACTGACAACACGTCGTCGATATATTTTCATCCCCACTGTCAAAGATGTGGTCTCTGAAGACTACATAAATGTCAACAGGGAAGACCGGCATCCTTTAAACCTCCAAGTATTTATGTCTAAAACCAGGCCTGTAGGGTTATTTTTAACAAAATAATTTTTTTGATGACCGAACAAAAAATTCGAAATTTTTCAACTTCCAATTTCCCAAGCAGTTGTCTATAATATCAAAAATCCTAGTTTATAATTTATCGTGAGTAAAGATTTATTAAGATAAAAGTCATTCGTCTTGATGTTACTAACTTGATGTAGCGCAGTATGTTTAAAGTATCTCCTTTACAAAAGTTAATATTTTTGTAAGGAGTAAAGATATGAGTTTGGTACGGAAGCCCATTTAGGACCTATCGAAAAATATTTTTGAATCCGATATAACGAATTGTCGAATTTGATATAACGAATTTAATTCGTTATAACAATTTCTTTGAATTCGTTAAAATGAATTTAATCTGTTATAACTAATTTGTTGATTTCGTTATAACGAATTAAAAAAAATTGTTAATACGAATTAAGTTCGTTTTAACAGATTCTAAAACTTGTTATAACGAATTGAATTCGTTTAAATAAATATATATGGATACCCACTTCCGCCCCAGCCCGGGGTTGAACTCTCGACCTTCGGAATCTGTCTCCTAGCAGTGCAGGAACAGCGCGCTAGACCGCTCGGATATCTAGGCAAGTTAAAAAACTTGCTTTCGATGCCGATGGAATTCTCGCGGCGCTGCCCTACACTACACGGTCATTGAGAATAGAAGTAAGATACAGTTATTTGGACATTAGTTTTAATAGAGGATTGTTTCCAATACATGTTGTAATGAAATTAATTATTATTTATAAAGCGCAATTTACAACAACTCTTAAACTAACATAACTGCCCTAAGTGAAGAAATATGAATATAGAAAGCACAAAGAAATTCACTTTTACATGGATACCCACTTCCGCCCCAGCCCGGG
>PRKT01001544.1:4040-17536 GCA_003671525.1 Saccostrea glomerata
ATCCAGATAACTGTGTTTGAGAGGGAAATACTTTATAAATTGTGATTTATTAGAGAAAAGGAGTATTGATCAGGTGTATTGATTTTAAAGCCGTATGGTTTTCTTTACTGAAGACAGAAGAAGCTGCGTCCTTATGTAAGTCAGGATTTCCTCTGATATTCTTGTCAACATCAAAGAATGCAAATATAAGTAATAAACAACGATTATTTAGTGAACATGGCGTAATGAATAGCAATAGCTCTGTTGGCATATTTTCCATGATGCGCTAGCGCGCATCATGGAATATGCCAGCAGAGCAATTGCTATTCATAACGCCATGTTCACTAAATAACGTTGTTTATTTCTTAAATATATTCACGTTCGATATATTGTCAAAATTTTACACAATGCATGGTGTCTAATTAACTTTTATTAAACAGTTCTAATAGATGTAATAAGAATATAAAGTCCGCCGAGAACCTGTTTTATACGTAATAACTCTCCTTCATGCCCCTGTGCTAAAAATAGCGACGTAATACAATATATACTAATAAAACAAACGCGGCGGGACACTTTGAGAGGGGTGAAAGAGGTCCTAGGGACTCTTGGTATAAAATTACATTGCAAAAGCTCAAAGTCCTCTTGAAATATCGCCCGAAAATGATAGTGTTACACACAAACAGAGTGTATACATTTATGACCTTGAAGTTTTACCTTTTGACCTCAAAATCAATAGGGGTCTTTCTTAAGCCACACGGAGTTGTTATGTAAAATTCCATTGCAAAAGCTCAAAAGGTTCTCGAGATATCGCGCGGAAACGAAAGTGTTATAACAGAGAGAATTTGCAAATTTATGACCTTGACCTTTAGACCTCAAAATCAATAGGGGTCTTCTTTAGTCCATAGGGAGTTACTATGCAAAATTTCATTGCAAAAGCTCAAAGGGTTCTCGAGATATCGTGTGGAAACGAAAGCGTTACAGACAGACAGAAAGACGGACGGACGGACAGACCCGAATTAATATCCCCCACTTTTCAAGCGCCACTTTTACTCATGGCTTGCCGGTTGATAGCTGCACATTCTTTTTTATAATAGGAACTGTCCGAGCTGACGACCATTGAGCAGTGAGGGATCTTTTTGTGCAAGCATCTACTGGGACATGGGCACTTGGTTTACACAGTCTTATTGGAAAGAAAAGTATCCAAGTCCCACAAAGGGATTCAAACCCGCAACATTAGGATCAACTTACTTTTGACAAAATTATTAGTGGGGTGTTGTTGTTGATCCATTTTTTTTTTTACAAAATGCAAAGTGTCTTGGTTAAGGGGGGGGGGGGGGGGCATAACATGGTTACCTTTAGGGTAGTAAAGTTTATTATAAGATATTAAATTGTTTATCAGCACTATTTATTTTTATTTTTTAAATCATGGGGGCAGGGGATGTCTATTTTTAACAAAAATCAAAAAAGTGCATAACATTTTAGTGGGAAGGGGGGATAATATGCATACATAATTGAGTAGTTTCCCTTATACTTAGCAGAAACATATCACGTATGCTATATGTATAAGTTTATAGTAATTTTAATTATTTACAAACCTAAGTATATCTCACAGTTCCAGGCAATATGCATTTTTTTCGTAATGAAAAAGAACAATGTACATATACATCGAGAGGTTAACTTAACTTGTCGATTGTATTTACAGCTTACAGGAATTACATGCACCCCAAATTCCCAGACACCTGTTGGAATTTGGTAATGACATCCAATTCTTTTAATCTGGTTCCCGCAGCCTCGACACGCCTTTTTGCTAGCGCTCTCGAACGCTAGCAACTACGTTAGTCCAAGTTCCTTGAATACGCATGCTCGGCATCATGGTGGTGCATTCTGGGAAAACTGTGAAAACTACCATAGATAGACCATGCGATTACAGTTTCGTTGTATCATTAAATAACTAATATGTTTATTTCTTGTGTTATTGTGTAGTTCTGTAGGTTACAGTTTAAAGATAATTGTAAATTTCCCTTTTTTGACGGAAAAGCCTTAGTCATTTTCTGATTTTTCTAAACAAAGACAAGGGAGGTTTTTTACGTCTAAGCACAACCAAAGATGGACTCTAATATCTGATTGGTCAATTCAGCTAATTCTACAAATTCCAGAAACAAGAATTTACACTAAAAAGTAAAAATAACGAATGATTCCGTTATTTATAAAAAAAATGTGCATAGCTCTTTAAAACTTAACAGTTCTTGACAAAGGACCAAGCTTCTTCACCAATCGTGGCTTCTTCACATCTTCACATTCGGAACTCTCTGGATTTCTTTATACAGCATACACTTACAGTTATTTCTAAATTACTTTTAACTCTCCTGTATTTTCTTTGCTACATTGCCACGAAATTCTATTCTTAAACCAGCTCATACAATGCCTCCACCTGCATCTTCACCATATTATATAGAGTCTCCCCCTCTCCAGTAAAGGTCATAAATGTTCCGTTGTGCCAAAGCTCCAATAGGTCAACCCCCCCCCCCCCCCCCCCCCACCACCGTCGTTTCTTTACCTATGTGTCTATAAAACAAAATTTATAAAACAGTTATAACTTGATCACACTCCAGTCTCGAAAATTATTAAAATATTCAGCAAAATAAATCAGTTGAACACTGACTTTCCTTTCTGTGTTTAAAAATTGCTACGGCGCTAGCTCACCTATCTTTTTTAAAAGATAAACTTGTATACGTTAAAACTGGCTTCTGAACTGATTCCCTAGGGGAAATGATTATTGTCAACTCGCACATAAAATGTCAGGGTTTCGAGACAGTGAAAACGCGATTTCAGAAGAATTTTTTCAACAATAAACTTAAAAATGAATAGGCTTCATCTTTTTATAATGCCACACAAGTATGTAAACGCTGAGAGTGGATAATGCAAGGTTCTCTGTCAATCTTGCCAACAAATGATTATTGTCAACTCGTACATAAAATGTCAGGTTTTCGAGGCAGTAAAACACGGATATCAGAAGAAATATTCATTATATATCATTAATGAACTTGAAAATGAATAGGCTTCGTCCTTCTCCAATGCCACACAAGTATGTAAACGCTGAGAATGGTTAACGCAAAGGTTTTCTGTCAATCTTGCTCACAAGGTGTAACGGACACACTAGCACAGACGCACATTCGCGATGCTTTATCTCCTCCGCAACTAGTTGATCGGGGGTATAATAAAACGGAGGCTCCAATATTATATATCCATATTTAATAAACGATGCTCGAAAGATATAGTACTCAGGTTGTGAAAGTCACCATGCTTTTTCTGGGAAATAATTAGACTCGGGAAAATATTTAAGAGTTTTTAAACAGAATGCTTCAGAGCATATCACGTGACCACCTGGATCACTTGAATCACGCATTGACAGAACGGTGGCAGATATGCGTAAAAGTCAGAGGGCGACTTTCATAAATAATTAGCACTGAAACCTAATCATATTCACTTTATTTACTACTCCATGGCACCTGATCCCACCTCTGATGTTTCGGAGGTCCTTGTTTGCTCTGTTCTTGTTTTGTATATTGTTTAATGGACTTTGAGATTGAATCTGTTCGTTATCTCCATATTGTTCTTTATGGTAGTTATTCAATTTCTTCGCGAACTTTTTGATCATACACCCGTACAAAGTGTTTGTTAATCTTGCATGCCACGATATTTCCTCACAAAACTATAATATTTGCCTTTAATTATGATCAGTATTCCAAATTATTAAGTAATAATAATAGGAGTAATAATAAGACTAAAACGATATTTCCTCTCAAAACTATAATATTTGCCTTTAATTATGATTAGTATTCAAAAATAATAAGTAATAATAATAGGAGCAATAATAAGACTAAAAATAATTTAAAGAACTTCATTAAAAAAATTATTTTTCAGATCTCATGGAGCTGAAGAATTTACGGTAAGCCTAGATGCTTGATGACAGAAGAGGAGAAGTTATCATTCATTTGATAGCTCATCGGATAAGTAACACTAGCTGTCAGTCTATAAAGTCATCAATTTACATGATATGTTTTATGAGAGGACTTATAATTGCATCTTTTTATTAAAGCCAAATTAAGGACACTGCTCAATGACTGATGAGCAAACTAGAAATTTTGACAACAGCGATGCGATCGTCGACGACATGTGTCGTTAAAAATACAAGTGTTTAACTGGGGATCAGGCATATCCTTTGTCCACTGCTTGATTCAAATGCGCTCTGTGGATCAAGAAGAAAAACTCTAGAGCGTTTAAGGAAACGGGGGGTCAACAAATTAACAAAAAATTAACCACCAGGTATAACTTAAATTTTTAGATATGAAATCTTTAGCTGTCAGCTATCATTTGACAAAGAAAAATTTCAGAAATATTAGTTTTAAAATTTATCATTTTTGTATATCTTTATATGGAGCTCTTCTTCTAAAGGAGATAGAAAAAGTTTAAAAATGGCCATTATCACCCAGCCTCTTTAAGCACAAAAACAATCATACCAGTCACATGAACCTGAAAGATGCAGGTGACAAACATTTTTTTTTACGTTTGCAAAGAGCAGATTCCTTTTTTTCTGTTCAATAATTTAAAGTATAGTTTAAGCACATAATATTGTAGATTTGTACATGTATTAAGAATGAATTAATAGAACAGATAAATACCTATGCTACAGTTTGGTCCTGTGTAACCTTCTCTGCAAACATAGCATGCTCCATTGTTAACGTCACAAACTTTACAATTATCAGACTTATCACAGGGCAGACAGTCGTCACCATAGTGGTCAACCTCACAACCTGCAGATGAAATATAACACAGAAGCAATTTAAAATAGTTTCATAAAATCAGCATTGACTTGTCAATGAGATTTAAAAGTCATCAAGCGAGCTTTCTATGCATTTTTTTTAACTTTTCATAGCTCACTATAATTCCATAGGGTTATCAAAAATAGTAAAACAATAGGAAAATAGCTGAATTTTTAACTGTGCAACATAATTTTCCTTCATGACAGTGGTTCATTTGGAATACATTCAGGAATTTGATTAGAAATCAATTACGTGAAAGGCAACTTACCATTTATTTCTATTTCGCATAAATCAAATTCGACAGGACTTTCAAACGAAAGTCTGAATTCTATAAGGGCTCCTGTGCGTTGTACATCAAATGTGACTGTATGCGGAACTCCTTCCCCTCCATACGATTGAAAGACATAAAACGGCCAGTCAGGTGTGTCATCATCATAAACAATTTTTGTTCCGTTTGAAGGAAAAGATCCTATTTTAAAGTTCATGGTGTATAGGGTAAATAATTTTATTATCATAATACATGTACTAATACTGTAATACATATTTCGATATAATCATTTCTTGTATGTCTTGTTTAATGATGAAAAACGTTAACAATCTCAACTAATCAGCTAATTGCTACAATTCATGTTATTAAATATTTAATTACCTTTGAATATAAGTCGAGACGACTTGATGGTGTAATTCTTATTAAGGTCAACACTTAAATTAATCGAAGATCCATCAAAATGTACACAGGTATTAAAATCACCGTCAGTAAATTCCCTTGCATAGTTTGGATTTATGTCCGTACCAGTATTGACTCTTGTCACAGTTGTACCACGCGCTAAATTATCTAATGAAAATAAAACAAGCAAATCCAGAAAAAAAATAATCCCCAGCTTAGGGAAAAATAAGACCATGTGTAGTTCGGGGGGTGGGGGGGGTGTTGGTGTTGGGGGGTGTTGGATGCCCCCTGAATTTGTAGAATTATTAAATGTAAACATGTATATTGAAGCAAATAAAAATGCTATCGTGTGAAACACAATAAAGGGTGCATTAAGAATACCACATTGTTATACATGATTTTTAAAAATGTTATTTTCTTTACATGTTATTTATCATAATTCATTTATAGGCATACTTATAAAGGACTTGTGTGCAAAATTTTGTTGATCTAGCCTAAACAGAATTTAAGTAAATGCCAAAACTGTACCCAAAATGACTTTTTTTTCAGCGTTATGCGGTTGCGCTTTGAAATTACAGCATTTTTCAATTGAAATAATTGTTAAATATCATACATTTTCATGACATTGATCATAATCAGACTTTAGAATTTATTTTACAAATTATTTTGGTGCTTGAATTTTCAGGATTGAATAACAACTTTTGGATATATGAAACAAAATGCAATTGGGGTGCAATGTTATACATTTTTTCACATAATTTATCCCTCTCATTATGCCAAATAAAAATAATGTCCATATCATTTATTTTCGCAGATTTCTCTCTAAAATCGCAGTATTAATGCCCTGTAACTTACAGAAAAAAGTTGGGTTAATGTAACCATTGTAATGAAATTTCATCATGTTTTAATGTGGAAAATTAAGTTTTTACAAAAAAAAAAACGTAGTGTCCGTAACCACTTTAATTCTGTGAAATTGGAAGGCTCTATAAATATCTTAACTAATTTCCTAGACAGGTATCTCATATAGATACTGAAATGGTTTTAATTTTCCTGATCATCAGCACTGTTTCTCTGTTATCATCACAAATGTGGTTACGGACACTACAAAACCCTGTAGTGACCGTAACCTGTACTTGAGGCAGTTTGAAACCCAGATTGCACCATTTCCATATATACAAGATCCTTGGTGTTACATCACCTTGATATTGGCAGATGCTATTGACATCCTAGGATATAAGTCAAATAGCATGTCATTATTTTTTCATTGTTTAAGTCAACAGGTGTTACATTTAAGAAAAATTGTTGAAATTCCACTATTTAAGGTTAAGTTTCATCCCAATTTAAATAACTTGTAGAGTGTGTAGTGTCCGTAACCAAAAGTTGAAAAATGAAATATCTTTATTTTTTCTCCTTAAAATTTACAGATATATTTTTGAAACAGTGTATTATTAAATTTAGAGATAACAAGCTAATTCGGGGAATTTGTGTCCCCCGCTTAGGGAAAAAGCAAACCATGCACTGTTCGGGGAGGGGGGTGTCGGATCCCCCTGACTTAAGTTGAAAAATTATTAAATGTATACATGTATACTGAAGCAAATAAAATATACCAACATGGATATAAAGATTTGATTGCTTATTTTTTATTATGTGTATAGAAGATTCTGTATATATGGAATATTTATCACTCTGTTATGATGATTTTATGAGTTTGTAGAAGCCACACCTTATAAAGTTTTCATTTCACATGCTGAATACAATCATTTAGTAAAAAAAAAAATATTTCAGAAAAAAAAGAAAAATGCATCGTCCCGGAATCGAACGCGGATCTCCCACACGTGAAGCGAGACACATACCACTACGCCACGGAAACGCTCTATTTACGACTTTTTAATTTAAACTACGAGTATATACAAAGATCAAGTCACATACGAGTACAATCCACGTTCGATATTTTCAAAATTTAACACAATGCATGGTGTCTAATTTAACCTTTAGTAAACAGTTCTAATAGATGTAATAAGAATTAGAGTCCGCCGAGAACCTGTTTTACACGTAAGAACTCTCCTCATGTCCCTGTGCTAAAAATATCGACATGTTATACGATAAATACTTATAAAACAAACGGGGGGGGGGGGGACTTTGAGAGGGGTCAGAGAGGTCTTAGGGACTTTTGGTATCAAATTCCATTGCAAAAGCTCAAAATCTTCTTGAAATATCGCCCGGAAAGGATAGTGTTACACACAGACAGAATGTATATATTTACGACCTTGAACTTTGACCTCAAAATCAATAGGGGTCTTCCATAGGCTACATGAAGTTATGTAAAATTTCATTGCAAAAGCTCAAAGGTTTTTCGAGATATCGTGTGGAAACGAAAGCGTTACAGACAGACAGAAAGACGGACGGACAAACCCAAATTAATATCCTCCACTTTTCAAGCGGGGGACAAAAAGGTGTTTATTAGCTGGAATTGATGTAGATCATGTGTTTTTTTTCTTTACTACAAGTACTAAAATAATTATTGGACACCCACAATGAAATATAAAAATAGCTTGAAATTATTATCACAAGTTACATAACCATATTTTTGTGAAATATTGCTTCAATTGTCTAGTTGCTTATTAGGTAATGTCTTAAAATGTATTAAATGCAAGTAAATTTGCATTCAAAATGTTAAACAGTGGGGAAGTAATTTGGTTACGGACACTACAAAAAAATTGCAAAAATGAAAACAACTAAAAGAAACACGCACGCTAACTCTCGATTCCCGCCTACATTTTGGAACCATTTAATTCAATATGAATAGCAATTTGGCCATAAAAGCTTTGTTAAATACAAAGAACAGTTCAATGGTAATTGATTAATCGTCTTAATACCAGCGCTAAACAGTAAATTATCTATAATTCCAGCTCTTGAAAAAAGGGGGGTAGACGATATTTGCCATTGAAATCGGAGTTTCAAGCATCACCGTATTTTGAAATAGTCTTGGATATGATTAAATGTTCCTTATATCTTTTTTTATGTTTTAGGCAAATAAATAAAACATAAATATTTTAATAAAATATAATGTTTCAGTTGTATATCGCTTTGAAATTGGTGGAAAATAAGCATTTTTATCGTTTTTTGTCAATAAAAAAATGTCCCCCCCCCCGTGTCAAGCTTGGGTATGGATTTGTGAAATACCATTCCATATTACTTGTAAAAAGGAATTTTTGTGACACGGGGGGGGAAAGATGTTTTAAAAATATTTTCCGTTTTCCATTCATTTCTATAGTGAAAAATACAAGTTTTACCAAAATTTTAGAGTTATCTTTCTTTGTTTTTCCCAAATAAGTAATGTTTTATAAAAATCCATATAATTATCTATAAAAAATATTAAAAAATTCATCGAAAGTGTGAACTTTTGAAAATTGACTTTGAGGCAGGCGGGAGAACAATGCTATCGTTCGCAGTTCTTACACCAATTTCAGATAAAGTATTGTATATTTAACTGTTTGAAGATAAATAAAATGCTTCACAGAATAAAAAATAATTGAAGAAAAAGTAGTGAGCTTTATTCTTCAAAACTTTGACTTTTCTACTTGCACACAACATCTGTATAAAGTTACATGTGTATATATTTATTCAAAGTATTTTGGTTATGGTATGCTTTCTAAAGATGAAGTTGAGATCTGAAGAATAAACAAGAGACCCACGGGCCTATAGGTCATCTGAGTATTGTGTAACAACATTCAAACAATTAAATTTGAATCGTGTTTTAAACCAGAGGCCATGAAATTCACAATTCATAATTTTAAAAAAGGCACAATTGCTTATCATTATTATTAACTTAGCATGCTTACTCTTTTTACATAATACCCAGAGGTAGATCAGAGTAACAAATAGAATGCACTTCCACTTTATACATGGTTGTGCACCTCACCCCAAAGGAACCACTGACCCAGGGGTAACATTTCAAAATTTTGAAAATCTTATCATAAAATAGTTGATTAATACCAAAGAGCAGATTTCAAAACATTAATTAATATTCAGACTATGTAACCCCCCCCCCCCCCTCCGACCTAGAGGGCATAAAAAAAAACACTTTGCTAGATGCACCTTTCTTCATCATAAATATATATACTTGGATCATTGGCATAAAACCCAGAAACAAAGGAAAATATTTCAAAGAATTAATGTATTTTACAATATATGATCAATAGAGCCCCGCCCTAACAAAAGAACCCCTGACCTGGGGCCATAAAATTAACAATTTTATAGAAGGCACTCTTGCTCATCATAACTATGAGTTAAGTTAGTTTATTTAACATCCAGAAGCAGAGAAGAAGATTTTCAAAGAATAAATGCATACTCACTATATAATCAATAGAGCCTCGCCAAAACACCAGAACCCCTCACCCTGGGGCCATAAAATTCACTATTTTGAAATAGGCACTCTTGCTTATCATAGTTATGTGCTTAGTTAGTTTATTTAATACCAAGAAACAGAGGAGAGTATTTTCAAAGAATGAATGCATTTTCACCATATAATACATAGAGCCCCACCCTAATACCAGAACCCCTGACCCTGGGGCCATAAAATTCACAATATGAAAGAGGCACTCTTGCTAATCATAAGTATGTGCTAAGTTAGTTTATTTAATATTTTTTTATAATGAAATTCACAATTTTGGAAAAGGCACTCTTGCTTATCATAACTATGTGCTTAGTTAGTTTATTTAATACCCAGAAGCAGAGAAGAAGATATTCAAAGAATTAATGCATTTTTACTATATAATCTATAGAGCCCCACCCTTACACCAGAACCCTTGACCCTGGGGCCATAAAATTAGCAAATATGAAAGAGGAACTCTTGCTCATCATAACTATGTGCTTTGTTAGTTTATTTAATACCCAGAAGCAGAGAAGAAGATTTTCAAAGATTAAATGCATTTTCACTACATAATCTATAGAGCCCACCCTAACACCAGAAACCCTGATCCTAGGGCCATAAAATTCACAAATCTGGAAGAGGCACTCTTGGTCATCATAACTTTGTGCTTACTTAGTTTAATTAATACCCAGGAGCAGAGAAGAAGATTTTCAAAGAATAAATGCATTTTTTACTATATAATCAATAGAGCCCCACCCTAGCCCTAGAACCCCTGACCCTGTGGCCATGAATTTCACAATTTTTGTAGAGGACTCAAAGCTCATTACATTCATGCTAACAGTTTGACTGCTTGATGTCCAGGAGTAAAGACGAAGATTTTTGAAGATTGCAATAATTTTAGTGGATTTGGCCCCACCCCTCATGCCCCGGGGGGGGGGGGGCGGGGACCATAAAATTCACAATTTTTGTTCCCCCTTACCCATAGATGCTGTATACCAAATTTGGTTGAAATTGGTTCAGTAGTTTCAGAGAAGAAGATGAAAATGTTCAAATGTTAACACACGACACACGACGGACGAAAACTGATGGCAATAGGTCACTTGAGTTTCTCAGGTGACCTAAAAAAAATGGGAGAAACCGCAACGAGAATGAAATGCTGAACAAAAGTTAGGAAAAGGGCTGTAAAACAAAAACTTCATCCTCAAGCCTGTGAAAAATTAAAGTATTGTGTAGTGTCTGTAACCCTAAAATTTGGTAAATTAACTTTATTGATCAGTGTACCTACATTCTAAATAGTTTTCATAAAACTTTAATGAATTAGAGAAATTTTCTCCTGCACTTGTTATATATTTACGTGAAAAAAGGAAGTTTTAGGATTTTCTTAAGTGGATTTGTATCTATTGACATTAGTTCTGAAAGTAATTTTTTTTTACTTGAAACAATACCTAATTTGCATGTACTTTGTATTTAATAATCATTTAAATCTGATTTATAATAGTTCAGAAATTTATAAAATGTTTTTTTTTACCACAAACCAAAGCCAATCAAAAATTTTTGGGTTTTGTAGTGTCCGTAACTTAATGTGGCTTTCACATTATTTTAGAAAATTTATAAAAATGAAACTTCCTATTTTAATGGAAGTATTTATATTTCAACAAACACATAAAAAGTGTTATTTATATATAGTTTTTTCTTTATTTATATTGGTTTTAAAGAGTTCACATGAAATGAAATACTACCATTTTAAACAAAACTGTACGAAGTAAGATTTGTTTCATTTTTAAGTATAATGCCACCTTTTTAAGTCAAACTTTTGTCCATATTTTGTATTTTTTTTTATGTTGTTTGGTTGTAGGCAGTTGAAAAAATAGAGCTTATAAACATTTTTAAATATTAATTTCAAAGAAAACAACACTTGCAGTGTCCGTAACCTGTGAATATGGGGTTATAATCAGCTTGTAAAAAACAAAAATCTAATGTGAATTTCACAAAACCGTTTCTGTTTCAGATCCTTTAGATACTCTACTTTTTATAGAAAAAATATTATTGGGGCAAAATGAAGACATTAATTTTTTACCCCCAAGTACAACCTTACTGTTCCCTATATTGTGTTTCACCCGTACGTAAAGATTTGATTTCTATATATATATATATATATATATATATATATATATATATATATATATATATATACATATATATACTAGTATATATATAGACGGAGAAACATGCGTTAACGTGACGTCACAATGAGCCTGCAGCGACGTTAGTAAAATTCCAACGATATGGGGCAGCGAGAAATTCAAATATTGAGTATATTATAGTTGCTTCCAAACATGTAAAATGTAAATATAAGGAATGTTTTAAAGTTTAGTGTGAATTATTAGTGTGTGAGTCACAAAGATTTGCACATAGGCTTATTCTTATATAAGCCCACGTGACAAGTCTGTGTGATTCACACATCAATAACTCACAAATAGCTTGAAACATTTCTTAAAAACAAACGGGGCCAGACATTTTGAGAGGGGTGAGAGAGGCCCTAGTGAGTTTTGGTGTAAAATTTCATTGCAAATGCTTAAAATCTTCTTGAGATGTACCCGGAAATGAAAGATTTATAGACAAACATAATATATATATTTATAAAAATTACGACCTTTTACCTCAAAATCAATAGGGGTATTCCTTACACCACGGTGAGTTTTTATATACAATGTCATTGCAAAAGCTTAAAGGATTCTCAAGATATCGCACAAGAAGGAAAGTGTATAAACATACATAATTTATTACCTTGACTTTTAACCTAAGAAACTATAAGTTCTTCTTTAGGCTAAAGGGGTTTGCTATGCAAAATTTCATTGCGAAAGCTCAACGAGATCTCGAAATATTGTGCGGAAACGGAAGCGTTACAGAAGACAGAAAGACGGACGGACAGACCCAAATTAATATCCCCCACTTTAAGTGAAAACGGGGGACAATAACTTTTTTTGTGGTTGTTATGCACCTTTAAATGGATAACAAGCGAATTCAAAGAATTTTGGTCCCCCGCTTTCAGTGGCTTTGTAGTCGAAATGTCATTACTTATGGCAAATTCTGTCAAATATGGTGGACATTTCATGCATGATGTCATTCAAAAGTTATCACCAAAGTTGATTTATTTGAAAATAAGATCCAACATAAAACAAGGTCAAGAGATCAGAAATCATAGCATGCTCGGAGATATCTTGTCACAGGTAATATACATGTCAAATATGAAAGCCCTATCACTTCTTAATCAAATGTTTAAGGGATAAATTAAAGATTCTGAAGGCAAGATTAACATTGAGTATCGTTTTGGAAAATTGTTTAGACGGACATGCAGACAGGCGGGCACATTACTGTCCCATTAGCTCTTCTTGTCTATGACCAGTATAACTATAAATTATTCCTCATTACAAGAAATTCTTAACGATTTCAGGCACGTGGCACCAGGAAATTTTTTTTTACTCGCCTGAAAAAGTTGACAAGCTAAAAGAAAGTTGGCCAAAGTGGATAGCGGCCTCGGGCAAGATTTAAACTTTCAGGTCCAACAAATCATATGTTGCCCTCAGACCCAGTCATAGAAAAAATAGAACATCCTATTTCGGGTGGAGGGGAATGGAGGGGGGGGGGGGGGGGG
>PRKT01001544.1:17744-33791 GCA_003671525.1 Saccostrea glomerata
CCCCCCCCCCCCTGTTGCTACGTCCCTGGATTTCTATTTCTTCACTACCGATATATTCAATTAAACAGGCAGACAAAGCATGTGCAGTGTCAATAAAATCTAAATGGAAGCAGACCCAATATCAGTTGAATAAAACAAAATATATACTATGTACAACTTACAAATTGCTGTTATTCCTCCAAAATGACACAAGAAGAGGCAGAAATATATCGCAATACTTTTCATGTTGCACTGGAAACCAGATTTAAATGAAACAGTTCGCATTGAAGATTTGCACAATTTAAGGAAAAACACTATGAACCAGAAAGTTTTAAGTTGGTTTTTAATGATGAGTGGGTATTTAAAAATCAAGAACTGGGTAAGGTTAAGTACAGCCCCAAAAATTGTCTACGTTCCAGATTTAAATACCCCTTAATGGGAGTTTAGGGGGGGGGGGGTATTAAAGAATCACCTTGTCCGTCCATCCGTTTGTCTGTCTCTCCACGCAAACGTGTTCGTTCCATTTCTATCTGATGGAGAAAACTTGGACTTTGGAATCTATAACTACAGACAAATATTGCTCATGATCTAGGGTGTATCATGATCTTGACCAAACTTCACTTGGGCAAGTTCAAGGTCACTGAAAAAATTTCGTTTACGGTCCAAGTCTTTCTTTTGGATAAATCTGTTGATTTCCACTTTGATCTAAAGGTCACTTGGGCAAGTTCAAGGTCACTGAAAGAAAAAGTGTACAATTTGTGATCGGTCCAGATATTTCTTATGAAAAATCTTTTATCTATTACCTATGACCTGAGAGTGTGTTATGACCTTGATCAAGATCACTGAAAAAAAAACAATTCATAATTTGTGTCTGTTCAATATCTTTTTGATAAAACTTAATAAGATCCTGTTTCACAAAGACTGCTGATGATTTGAGGTGTGTGTTTTGACATTGTCCTAGGGTAATTTGAAGTTCAATGACACTGAAAGAAAAAGTTCATTATTCGTATTTGGTCCATATCTGTCTGGGCTCTATCTTTAGTATTTTTTTAGACTGCACATAAGTTCATTCATTTAAAATATAAGGAGCAATGTTTTTTTATTCGATATGTGTCACCAAATTCTGGACACCTCTTAGTTATTTAATATTCAATAATTGGCACCTTCTTTGAAAACCCAGCGGGGGGAAATTGTGACTTTTTGAAACTTCTAGTTATTTTTTGTTCACTGTTCACCCACCTTTGGGATCCACTTCAAAGCTTGCATCCAATATTTCCAAGCGCTCGAACTGCATGGTCATTTACGCTGGAATTTCAATCAGAGTTTACCCGTAATGTTCTTGATTACTGGGGATTCTGAAGTGAAAGTATGCTTTTTTTTTTTAAATGCCTAAAGACCGCAATTACAGTACAGGTCAAATAAAACGAAGCCAGGTTAAGCTAAAAATATGAAGCTTTTAGGTCTGAAAAATTGGGATATCTGACCAGAGAGCTATAGGTCCATCAATTAAAAGAGTAATATTTTGTAATGTAGTTTGCACGTTTCTCTATTTCATAGTATTTAATTATAAATGCCTAAGAGAATATTTTGTTGTGGAAATAATATAAATTGTCAAAAACAGATGGTTAATGAAATGCTAAGGTGACCGAGATAAAAATCTAACAACATGCTCATTTTTTTCAGATGGCAAGCCACAAATCATCAGTGGAATATTTGGAGATAGAAGAATAGTAAGTTGTGAGCGTAATAATATATAAAAAAAAAAATTACAAAATATGAGCCGAGAAATCAAGGTCCTCCAAAACATCAGAGGTGGGATCAAGTGCCATTGAGTAGTGTGCATACGCTGCCGACCGAAATGCTCCTTGTTATGATTAGGAAATAAAAATCTCAATATGAAAAACCTCAGTCAGCATTCCACTAAATGATAAATTCTAAATTCTGACGAGATCGTTTTATTGACCATAGATCTTACATAATGATGGCTTTAACAGGACTGCTGATATACTTGCTTCAACAACTTGTTTGTCAATAACTTCACTCGTTTAAAAAAGTGTTCCTACATAAAGCATGCTCTTGCGTAATGAATGAACTTAGGAGATATAAACCTCGTGTGCAAGTGATGCTGGTATATTGCTACACAAGAAAGTAAGTGATATTAACGAGTGAGAAATTAAAGTCATTTCGTATATGGTTTAAAGCTTGTTTATTAGAATATCATAAACGTCGATTTTAAGTAAATATCTAAATATGGAACGTGTTCGACTCTGTGGTATCTTTTATTTCAAACTCTCCGGGATATATCGAATCGATATTACCATGAAAGTAATCATTTTAATACGTTCTATTTCCATTATTGAAGAGTTATAGTTTTTAGTGCGCTCTTTTGTGAAAAAGTCGGAGAATGTACAAATCTCGCTGGATTTCTTGGACAAACGTAACATAAACCTGTAATTTCGTAAACAACATGTTGAATGTCAATGAACAAATACTAACAAAATGCTTATGAAATATTTTATTGTTGTGGACTTCATTTAAATCAAGAGTAGAGATGACAAGAGAATTAATTTACATCTGATGGTTATCGTATGTGTCTATTTATCGTTATAGTAAATTTAAAGACAATACACATACCTCGGAAATGTCGTATTTTTTATTAATTGACGATAAAAGTAGGGTTTTCGCTTTCTTTCATATGTCTTTTATTTCTTCTATTCTTTGGTTAGAATGACATATGCACTAAACATTTAAAATTGGCTTGAGACTGGCATGTATTATCCGCAATGCCATGCTGTCCCAGTCAGACGACCAAACGCGCCTCTAGTTCTGAAGAGTTCACTCATGAAAATACAACGTATTGACTATATGTCATCGATATACATATAATTAAGTATAACTAACAGAGGTCTGTTAGGTCATTCCCGAACGTGTGTGACGTCATTTCCAAACAATAAATGATTCCTTCAAAAGTGCTGGCTTTTTATACCCCCGCTCCGAAGGAGATGGTGGTAAAACTGTTTTACCCTTGTGTGTCTGTCTGTCTGTGTGTCCGTCCGTAACAAATATTTGTCGCAGTTTTCTCAGCAACTACTCATTGTAGATGCTTCAAATTTTAACACAATCTTCTCTGAGGCATGCCATATAGTGGGATACACTTTGTTTAAATCCTATGTCAACTTCCTGTTTCTCTAGATCTGTGCGTCTGTCCGTTTCATTCATAACACATTTTCGACCCTTTTTTTATTTGCAATTACTCATTGTAGATGCTTGAA
This sequence comes from Saccostrea glomerata, assembly GCA_003671525.1. NCBI lineage: Eukaryota > Metazoa > Mollusca > Bivalvia > Ostreida > Ostreidae > Saccostrea > Saccostrea glomerata. The sequence continues at coordinate 20,996 of PRKT01001544.1, forward strand.
ATTTTAACACATCTTCTCTGAGGCCTGTCATACATTGGAATACAATTTTGTTGAAATCTTATGTCATCTTCCTGTTTGTCTGTGGGTCTGTTTGTTTCATACATAACAAATTTTCGTCGCAGTTTTCTCAGCAACTACTCATCGCAGATGCTTGAAATTTTAACACTTACAATCCTCTCTGAGGCATGACATACATTCGGATACATTTTTGTTCAAATCCGATATCAACTTCCTTTTTGTCTGTGTGTCTGTCTGTTTCATACATAACAAATTTTCGTCGCAGTTTCTCAGCAACTACTCATCGCAGATGCTTGTATAACAATCTTTTCTGAGACATGGCATACATTGGGATACATTTTTGTTAAAATCTTATGTCAAATTTCTGTTTGTCTGTGTGTATGTCCGTTACATAGATAACAAATCTTCGTCGCAGTTTTCTCATTAGCCATTCATAGCAGATGCTTGAAATTTTATTACTCTTTGTTGAGGCATGCCATATGGTGGGATTAATTTTGATATGAATCTGATGTCAACTTCATATTTTTTTGTGCATCTGCCTGTAACTGAACTTCTTTATTTTAACATGATACTGCTTATTTACATCAGAGTGGGGGTTTTACTAGAGAAAATTTTCAAACCCCTTAGTTTTTGAAATCCATTACTTTTTTTTACATTGCAGAACACTATTTTTCCCTTTTTATTCATCTAACCTCGTCAACAATTATATTGAGATTTTTTCGAAATAAATATTCTACCTACCGACCGAAAAATTTTTAACATGGGTAGGAAAAGGTCAAATTAACATTGTTTTTTTTAAATTGCTTAAGATCTAAGTTTTAAAAAAACTAGTAGGTCAAACTCATTAGGTCAAGATAAAAAATATTAAGACTTATTGAAATGTTTTGGCACATTGAATATAGATATGTATCATGAGAACCCCAGAAACAAGTGTTTAAAAGTTATGGCCAACGTTAAAGTGTGTTGATTTTTTTCGTAAATGTTGGAACTCAAAGGTGAAGGTAAGAGGTCAAATATAGTGGTACCTTAAAGAATTTGCCACTTTAAATATACCTATAAAATATAAAAGCTATAGCCCAACCCACTCAATCGTTAGAGCCTAAGAGGCAAGGTTGACGTTTTAGTAGACAATAGACTGACGGACAGGAAAAAACTATACACTCGAGAAACTTTTATTACATTAAAATGTAAATCTAATTCTGTTAAATCACATATTTTCGTTGGGTGAAATTTTCGATGTTTTAGGAAATAAATTAAAGGTTTATGGGGACTTCGAATTCATTTCATGGATGGAAAATGTTTTAGGAGTGTTATATATGAAATTATACATTCCCAGATGTTCAAAAAATTGTTTGTCTCTTCTTGCCTCGAAAACGACGAAAATGACCCCCTCCTTAACGAATACTAATGATTTCACAGTATTTCTAATCTGCTAGGGGTTGCTGGAACAAAAACAATTTAAACGTCTGTTTCAGTGCATTAAATTCTCCCGACGACAGATTTCGGTGAAAACATTAAAAAGGGATTTATTCCTCCCTGATACATTTAACACCGTGTAGAGGACAGCAAATGGTGTTAGATCAGATATTTTTAAATTAGTTAAATAAGATTTCTTACAGAAATTTGAATTCTTTTCAAAATTTTCTTTTCATTTGGTTTGTAGGCAATATTCTCTGAAATCTTATCTTATATTTACAATCACTTCTTTATCAGCTAAAATAGGGTCTTTAAAATATTTCATGTAGTAACAATTTTTTTTTTACAATGTACTTACAGGCAAATTTTTAACAATCTGAGATTCTTTATTTGTTAAAAAAAATTATGGTAATTTCGTTATGGTAATTTGCAGCGTCAATATTGAGAACATTTGATCTACATGTAAAATTCAATAAATAACCTTAAAGTGTTTTAAATTTTATCATAACAATCGATTTGACCCAGTGGCTCTGCCGCTGCACTTTCTGCGTGAACCAAGTATAACAATTTGTTGTTTTTTTCTGACATCCTTAAGTTCTATCTCGTACATTCCAGAATATCATACAAAAGTGCATTTTTTAAAAGTAAATTTTACTTTCGTGTTACTGGTGCAATAGAACCTATTTCACATCTACATTGCAAATTATCAGGTTGTACTTGAACTTACATGATAAAACAAATTTTAATAAAACACCCTCTTTTGAAGATCTAATTTACACATACATGTAATAATTGTTTGTTAAATGTGCAGTTCTATGTTTTTCTACTACTGTAGAAAAATGTTGATTAATACCTGTACATTATATGAATGTTAAAAGGGTTAACCGGGAAATATTATGTCACTGTACATAAAATTCTGCATGGATGCAGTTTATTGTTTACAACCATCATTTACAATGATAAGAAAATTCTTGAATTATCTACAAACTATAAATATATAAATACTGTTGATATTGTTAAAATAATTGTCAACTTGGAAAGTGTTTTTTTCTTCGTGCTGTTTATCCCACTGTTTATTAGAGTACATTCAATTACAACCTCTTCGTGACCTAGACAAATCTTGATTGATAATCAAGCTTTTGACTCATCGAGCGTAATAAAAGTCCAATTTTACAATTAACTGTTCCATTTCTAACGTTAAATTGCTCTTTTATATATTGACTTGTATCACTCAACATCAAATACTTCTTTTTTCTCTCTCTCTTAATAGTTTTTAAAATAAAGGTCTGCTGAACTGATGGGCTCTGTATGGTGCACAGCTAGGTTAAGACCAACCAAAGAAAATATGCCTTAAAATATTCCGAAAAAAATAAATGATGTTGATATCTTTTTTATTAGAATTAGTTTTAATTTAATAGGAATTTTACTATTGCATGTGTATGTTTGGGGTCTCACACGGGTTGGGCCAAGGCGACATTACGTACATCAGCTGTTTGTCGCGGGACTTGGTTAAAATTATCCAACAAAAAAAAATACAGTTAAACTTTATTTTACTATAGTTAACTATAGTTGACTATAAATTACTATAATTAAAGGTACTTGGACACAGAATTGGAGTTATTTTTTTCTGTATAATATCACGAATTATATATTTTAAAAACATTTCACACACAAATTAATTAAAAATTTTAATTCATTAAAAAGATATTAAAACTTTTAATTCTTTTGCGGGTTTGATTGACACATCCTTGGACTTTTACAAATTTTAAATTTATTCTTATTCCTTAGGAAAAGTGGCAATGTTATTGTGTATTATTGAGAAATATTAAAACTTAAATCCAGAAAAATAATTTCATTCAGAGTAGAAATGTTACAAAGCAAAACTCTTTCACAAGTATCGTCATTCTGTTGTGTACAGGGTTTAGCAAATCGAGCAAACTCGTGTTATGTACACAGGTTTTTGTAAACTAGGCAAGAACCTGTTATTGTTTAATGTTTACGATTCACCGGGTGCGTTTAAGCTCCAAAGACTGCTCACCACAACTGCAGGGACTGATAATATATTGTGTGTTTGTTTTGCTTTCGAACATGTCTACTTTGAATTTTCTGGATTATAGTATTAATATTTTTCATTAATACCCAACAAGATTGCCATTTTTTACCAAAGGATTGAGAATAAAGTTAAAATTTGTGAAAGTGCAAGGACGTGTCAATCAAACCCGCCAAAAAAAAAATAAAAATTTTAATAACTTATAAATGAAATAAGATTTTTAATTAATTTTTGTGTGAAATGCTATTAAAATATATAAGTCGTAATATTATAGAGAAAAAATTAACTTCAAATCTGTGTCGAAGTACCTTTAACTATAGTTAATAAAAGTGTCAAAGAGCAAGAACCACTTTGGGTCTTATTTTGCCCTGAGAATTTCTGAAAAATCTAAACCGCTCAGTTTAGGTTGCAAATGCAGTATTTATCACTTGGAGTCTTGGTAACCACGTATCTATAAATCGTGACGTAATTTTAAATCTAGTCAATGCATGATGACGTCATAAAATACCTCATTTTCTTCATATCCTGAAAATTTCTTTGAAAATGACCAAAAGTTGAAGCATTTTTTCAATATATCATATAGAGCACAACTGCTTATCCAAAATATGGAAATACATTATAAAAAAATGTTTCTGAAGATTTAATAAAAATGTTTTATTTTTTTGGATCGAGGGCTGTGGTCATATTTTAATTCTTTGCTGAAGGTAGCCAAATACGCATGTTTTTTGCAAATTTCGAGGAAATTGCAATTTCTCAAACCTGTTTTCCAGCATGTGGATTTTCAAAGGAAATTTTTTTATAGATAGTGAAAGCACTAAGAGTCTACTTCATTTTGATATTTGAAATGGAAAACAAGAGGGTTGTAGTTAATAAATTGATATAAGAGGGCCATTTTATGCAAAAGGTGACTCTTGCTCTTGAAATATTTTCCAACACATTTTTTTTTTTGGGGGGGGGGGGGGGGGGGTGGGGCGGTAGTACATGTACGTCGCACACGCTAATCGATGCAGTTCCCACAGTCTATTAAAGTACATTCAACTAAGACATCTTCGTGACCTAGACAAATCTGGATTGATAATCAAGCTTATAAATTAAGATAATCTTATATTGAAAAATCACGTAGGGTCAAATTTTCGATGTTTGAGGAATAAATGATTTGTGGGGACTTCATTTCGTTGATGAAGAATGTTTTAGGAGTAATGCATTTTAAATTGTACATTTCGTGGTGGTCATTAGTTCGTATGTCTATCCTTGCCTCATACACAACGAAAATCCCCCCTTTCCCCACAAAAATTTATTATTTCACAGTATTTCAATTCTGCTAGGGGTTGCATGTTACATGCAAAATTTTCTGGTACAAAATGCGATTTATTATCGACTCATATAAAAGTATGTGTAAGTGCAATAAATCTTCCCGACATGAGATTTAGGTGAAAACATTAACAAGAGGCCCAAGGGCCTTGAATCGCTCTTCTGATAAATTGTGCAATCTATCACTTCTATTTGAAGTTTGAAGGCCTCTAACCCTAAATATCCTAAGACCCAATTTGCATCAACTGACAAAGTTTGAGGATTCTTAGCCAATTAGGAGTGAAGATATTTAAATAAAGCAATACAAAAAAAACTTAAGTAGGTCACATTGACCTACTTTAAGATTGAAGTTTTACAGGATTTGAAGTCCAAAGATGCATCAACTTACAAGATTGATGATCCTATTATAGTAAGCAAAATATAAACATTTTTATTAATTGTAAATTTAGGTCAACTTTAAAGTGACTTTGAGACCACGCCCTTTGCCCCAGGGTAATTCCCTGTGCAATTTTAATTTTCAACATATCCTGATCCTTGTATGTAAGTTTGGTGAAAATCTGCCTGGTTGTTTTTGAGATGATTTTTTAGCAACCATTACTTTTAGTTTTGTTTTCCTTATTATCTCCCATTGTTTAAGGGTCCCAACCCTTATTTTACTATAAATGGTAGCCCTTGGGCCAAGGATACCTGTGACAAATTTGAGATTGATTGGTCTGGGGTTCCTGTGTTATGTCCCACATTCTAACAAGATGCCCATGGGCCTTATAGGTCACCTGAGTATTATGTGACAACTTTCCAACAATTGAATTTGATTCATGTTTTAAACTAGAGGCCATGAAATTCACAATTATGAAAGAGGCACCATTGCTTATCATAATTATACACTAAGCATGCTTATTTTGGTTACTTAATACCCAGAGGTAGATCAGAGTAACAAAGAGAAAATGCATTTTCACTTTTAGTGAATTTCAGGGCCCCTAGTCAGGGCTTCTTGTGTTAGGGCGGGTCCACAGTTGAGCTCCCCATCCAACAGGAACCACTGACCCTGAGGCCACATCTTTCAAAATAATTTTTGAAATTTTTTAAAGTTCATGCTGTTGATTAATATCAAAGTGCAGATTTCAAAGCATTAAATTATTTCATACAATGCCCCCCCCCCCCCCCAAAAAAAAAACACCTCTGTCCCAGGGGACAGGAAATTAACCAATTTTGTAAGAAACAGGTTTTTTTGTCATAAATATATACTAACATCATAAGCATTCTACCCAACAAGAAAGGAAAAAGATTTTCAAAGAATTCATGCATTTTCATTATATAAACATTAGAGCCAAGCCCTAACACAAGAAACCCTAACCCAGGGACTCTGAAATTCAAAAATCTCAAAGAGGCATCCTTCCTCCTCATAAATATGAAAATGGTTCATTGGTTAAATACTCAGGTGCAGAAAAGAAGAGTTTCAAAGAATTTATGCCTTTACACTATATTATCAATAAAGTCCCTCCCTTATACCAGAACATCCAACCAAGGGGCTATGAAATTCACAATTTTGGAAGAGGTAACCTTATTCAACATAACTATGTACATGGTTAGTTTATTTAATACTCAGAAGCAAAGAAGAAGATTTTCAAAGAAATAATTCATTTTTTTACTAATATAATCTATATAGCCCCGCCCTAGCACTAGAACCCTTGACCCTGGGCCATGAAATTCACAATTTTGGAAGAAGAGGCAGCCTTATACAACATAGCTATGCACTTGGTTAGTTTATTTTTTGCCCATAAACAGAAAAGAAGAATTTCAAAGAATTTTTGCATTTTCACTATAATATTATAATCTATATAGCCCCACCCTACCACTAGAACCCCTGACTCTGGGGCCATTAAATTCACAATTTGAGAAGAGGCAGTCTTATTCAACATAACTATGCTCTTGGCTAGTTTATTTAATGCCCATAAACAGAAGAGAAGAATTTCAAAGTATTTATGCATTTCACTATATAATCTAAGTAGCCCCGTCCTAGCTCTAGAACCCCTGACCCTGGGGCCATAAAATTCACAATTTTGAAAAAGGCGGTCATTTTCAACTTATCTATGCACTTGGCTAGTTTAATTAATGCCCAGAAGCAGAAAAGAAGAATTTCAAGGAAATAATGCATTTTCACTATATAACCTATTTAGCCCCGCCCTAGCACTAGAACCCCTGACCCTGGGGCCATGAATTTCACAATTTTGGTAGAGGACTCAATGCTTATTACAATCATACCAACAGTTTGACTGCTTAGTGTCCAGGTGTAAAGAAGATTTTTAAAGATTGCACTAATTTTAGTGGTTTTTGCCCCAGGCCCCAGGGGGGCAGGTACCATGAAATTCACAATTTTTGTTCCCCTTTACCCAAAGATGCTATATGCCAAATTTGGTTGAAATTGGTTGAGTGGTTTTAGAGAAGAAGCTAAAAATGTTCAAAAGTTAACGGACGACGAACGACGACAGACAAAAACGGATAGCAATAGGTCACCTGAGTTTACTCAGGTGAACTAAAAAAATTAAAGCACACCGCACAAATGGCCATAGCATTAGTTCTTTGAGCCTTTGGCTCAGAAGAGCTAAAAAGTGATTCATCTACCAAATAACTTCCCTACCTGATACATGTAACACTGTATACAGCAAACTGCATGGGATCAGAATTTTTTTAACCAGTTAGATTAGATTTCTTAAAGAAATTTGAATTTTTTCAAAAATTCTTTTCATTTGGTTACTTTTAAGACAATATTCTCTGAAATCTTATCGTATATTTACAATCACTTCTATATCTGTTATAAAGGGGGCTTTAAAATATATCATGTTATAACAATTTTTTATAACAATGAACCTACCGGCAAATTTTTCAAAATTTCAGATGCTTCATTGGTTAAAAAATAATGGTTATTCGTAATGGTATTTTGCCGCGCCAATATTGAGAACATCATTTGATCTACATGTAAAATTCAATGAATAATCTTACAGTGTTTAAAATTTCATACAGGTATAATTTTCCTGTTTCAAAACATCAAAGTAATCGATCTGACCCAGTGGCTCTGACGCTGCACTTTCTGCGTTGACTAAGTATAACAATTTGTTTTTTTTTTTTCTGACATCCTTAAGTTCTATCTCGTACATTCCAGAATATCATACAAAAGTGCATTTTTTAAAAGTTAATCTTACTTTCGTGTTACTGGTGCGATGGTACCTATTTCACAACTACAATGTGAAATATCAGATTTAACCCGAACTTACTTAATAAAACACATTTTAATAAAACACCCTCTTTTGAAGATCTAATTTACAAATACAAGGAAATTTGTTTGCTAAACGTACAGTTCTAATGAGTATATTTTTCTACTACAGTAGAAAAAGTATTGATTAATACTCCTTTATTATATGTTATATGTTAAAAGGGCTAACCAGGAAATGTAAGACCACTGTACATAAAACATGGATGCAATTTATTTTTTACAACCAACATTTACAATAAGAAAATTCTTGAATTATCTACAAAATAGAAATACTGTTGACAATTATTTTAAAAATGTCAACATAAAAATGTCAACATGGAAAGTGTTTTTCTCCGTGCTGTTAAGATAAAAAGAAACATATTCCAACAATTTTATTTGGGGGGGGGGGGGAGAGATACGTCTCACACACTAATTGATGCAGTTCCCACTGTCTATCAAAGTACATTCAACGTAAACTACTTCGTGACCTAGAAAAATCTTTATTGATAATCTTAAGATTCGTCGAGCGTAAAAAAAATACTTCTAATTTTACAATTATCTGTTCCATTTCTGTACTTAAAATGCACTTTTATATATGTATATCGCTCAACATCAAATTATTCTTTTTGTTATGTTTACAGATTTTAAAGTAAAGGTCCGCTGAACTGATAGGGTCTATAAGGTGGCAAGTGTATTCAGTGCAAAATAAAAGTTCTCTGTGCTTTTAATTTATACTGCATTTCAAAAATTGAAATGAAAAGAATGTATGGATTAATAAATCAAAATATTTTTCATTACAAATTTAAAAAAAAAATTGGATGAATAAAGACTAAAAATGTATAGATTAATAAGGATGGTTGCAGAAATTTGAACTTTGAACATCATGTAAAGTGTACAAATTCTTCAGGACAGATGACACGAACAAACGTTTGTCAAAAAAATTGAAAATAACTTGAGTCATGTTAAAATGAGTAAAATAAATGATTTTCACCGCGTACTTTTTAATTTTTGATTCAATTTATTCAAATTTTCACAAAATTAGAATTTCAAGTGAAAAAGGTTTGTAAAGATTAAAAGGTATGGTTTCAGAAGTTTTGAACATCACAGAAGGTTTACAATGTCTTTATAATTCTGGAAATTTATTATTTGCATTTGTAATAAAATAAGACAAAAAAAGATATTCCAATCCAGGCATCCATTTTTTGTTTGTATCATCTGTCCTTAATATCTAAGAAATTTAATGAGAATTGGGATAAACAGGTCACAAGGAAGGTCGGAAAATATGTCAATTTCCAATTTTTCTGTAATTTTCCTTGACTTTACAGAACGCATAGCTTCATAAAGCACAGGCTTTGCCTATTTACCAAATAGATTAATAGAATCATTCATTACTTCGGGATATTGAAATTCCACCTAGAACGTGAATCTTGGCCCGAAGGTGGAATTTCACTATAACCACACGAGTACATGTATGTAATGAATAATTATTTCTCTCGCATTTTTTATCCAAAATAACGGTCTGTCAATGACGTCGCCATAAGGCTAAAAATATTTTCTTTTAATTTTCCATCTAATTAAAAATCTAAATATACATGTACACTGTACACCATCGGAGAGAGCGTATCTGAAAATGGTTTACAGGTGTTAACTAATAAAATGAATTTCAGTGAAAGTAAATTAATTACAGAGATTAAAAACTGGGGGGAATAAAAAAACTTATCTATCCGACAGCGTAAACATTCATTCTAGAAGAATTCTTCCGCGATCTAAATATAGTGCCGCTTAAAATGTGAAAATACAATATTTTGAATGAAAATAAGTTTATTTTTAAGAAGTTAAATGACAACATTTAACATTATTACAATTTCTTTATATTAAGTTCGCGGCGTAGTAATACACAGTGTAAGACAGAAAAATCTCACACTGCTGTCTCACACCGGAAAAGTCAATCTAACACTGGTAATTATGCGATAAAAATATTTCATACACTGGAATCAGTTTTAAATTCAATGGGCATAAAAATATCAGATAGGCAAACTTGCCCATCTCACATTTAATTAAAATCAACCGGATTTGAGGAAAGTCTTCACTGGCATTAGTAGATGTTTTCTCATAATATGACAATTCAGCAATCCAAATACAGCTTTATACGGCCTGTAGCAATGGTTTTCCATATAAAAAAAAGAGGGGGGGGGGGGGTCCGAAACAAGAGGCCCACGGGCCTTATAGGTCACCTTAGTATCAACTTTCGAACAAATGAATTTGATTCATATTTTAAACCAGACGCCATGAAAGCACTATTGCTTATTAATACTTTACACTTGGCATGCGTACTTTGATTACTTAATACCCAGAGACAAAGCAAAAGAACAAAGTAAATATGAATTTCCACAATATAATCAGTAGTGCCCAAACCTACTGGTACCACTGACCTTGGAGCCACCCATTTCACAAAGTTTGAAAAAGGAAACCTTGTTCATCACAAATGTTTGATTAATACCAAGAAAAGGCTGCATTCAAAGCATTATACCATTTTCAGAATATAATCATTAGTCCTGTCCAAGAGACTTGAAATTCACTATTCTGATACAAGCACCCTTAAACTAGCTTTGCTCGTCATATCTATTTCCTTACACTATCAGCATAAAATCCAGTATCAAAGGAGATTTTCAGAGAATTAATGCATTTTCACTGTGTGAAATCACATATTTTCTAGGGGTTAATTTTTAGTGGTTTGAGCAAAATATATAGTTTCATTAAGGACAGATGATACAAACAATTTTTTTTCTTTGGAAGGACTTAGAAATGTGGATAACTCATAGAAATTATCCTCCTGAGAAGTGAAAATGAAATAGACTTGGACAGTTTTACTAATATTTCAATAAAAAACAAATATGAACAAAACACACTCAGTAAAGGTTTACAGATGAAAACAAATTTTAGAAAATGTTATATTGTAAAAGTGTAATATAAACTTTAGAAAAGTATACCAAGCCAGGTGAATTTGATCAGGAAAGCAAAGTGGTAAAAAAATCAGCATATAAGATATTGTTTATTTCTTGTCATTGTACTTTTGCTCATTCCATTCGCCTGGATTGGTATACTTTTCTTAAGTTTATATTCCACTTTTAGCACCAATATAACATATTATAAAATTTCTTTCCATCTGAAAACTTTACTGAGTGTGTTTTGTCCATATTTTCCTTTTTATTGAAATATTAGTAAAATTTTTCGAAGTGTATTTCATTTTTCACTTCTTATGAGAAAAAATCCTAAGAATTATCCATTTTTCCAAACTTGAAACGATATTAAGTCTCATCCAATGTATCATCTGTCCTTAAAATTTGATTTCGTGGTTCAAGAATTGTTCAAAAATAATATCTTAGAAAAATCGCATTTCGTGGTGGACATAAATTGGTCGGTCTCTTCATACCTTGAAAACCACGAAAATTAAAACCCAAAAATTAAAATGAAACCCCGAAAATTAGTGATTTCACAGTATACTCAAAAGAGCACAACCCTAACACCAGAACCCCCGACCCTGGGGTCGTAAAATTCACAATATTGAGAGAGGCATATCTGTGCCATGTATGCTGGCTCAACATCAAGAAAACTTAATGTTTACCTTTAGCCTCTACGATTAATGTATAATCTAGATGATTCTGCATATATGACGTGATTTACAAATGACATCATAATAGTCTTACTTGATAGCCTTTACGTAAAAATGAAATTTTGATTCATATTAGTTTCCTTTGCTTTAGCTGCCATGTGAGCGCAATTTATGCCGTATTCACACAGAGTTTAATTCGTAGTAAAATAATCCGAAGTAAACTAATGAGAATTAAAATAAGGCTAATTGCATTGCGCCGACAGGGGATGCTCACTGCTCCATGGCATCTAATCCCACCTTTAATGTTTCGGAGGTCCGTGTTTGCTCTGCCCCAATTTTGTATTGTTTATTGGAGTTTTATCTTGAATAGTGTTCGTTATCGCCATATATTTCATTCGTATATACAGCTTGCGTCCGTTGCAAATCAACTGGGAGAGATAAACTTTATACTAAAACACTTTATAATGATACATTAGTTCATACATTTAAAAGGATGTTAACAGTAGAGAAATTGAAGTTTTCATATTTATCATGAAGTTTTGTTTTTAAGCAACCATGCATTTACGTCTTTGCTTAGTATATTACATGTACAAAAAGAGGCCCATTGGCCTTATAGGTCACCTGAGCATCATGCAACAACTTTCAAATGATTGTATTTGGTTCATGTTTTAAGCTAGATGCTATGGCATTCACAATTTTGAAAGAGGCACCATTGCTAATCATAATTATACACTTAGCAATTGCTTAGTTTGTTTACTTAATATGGATAAGCAGAGTAGGGGAACAAAAAAGTATGTAAACTAATCAGTAATATTCAGCAATAATCAGGAGTGCTCCTACCATACATGAACCCCTGACCCTAGGTCTACACATTGCACAATTTTTTAAAAGGCACACTTGCTTATCAAAAATGTTTGATTAATACCAAGGAGCAGATTTCAAACAATTCATTTTCAGTATATAAGTAGGGCCCCCCTCCCCATTTTGGTATCTCTGACCCAGGGGCCTTGAAATTCACAATTCTGGAAGAAGAGCCCATCTCATCATAACTTTGTTAATAGTTCATTCTGCTTATTACCCAGGAGTAGAGAAAAAGATTTTCATAGATGTAATGTATTTTCACTATATAATCATTATA
>PRKT01001544.1:34848-51891 GCA_003671525.1 Saccostrea glomerata
TTTCCTGAACAAGAAACATTTAAGCAAATTTTTTTTATTAATTTTTTGTAATGAAATTAATTCAAAATTTATTTTAATGACCTCCTCCCAACACACACACACCCTCACTCACACCCTTCCTCACACACACACACACACACACCATCACACACACAAAGTACATTAAAGTTGATGCAATAAAATGTTGTTTTTTCTGAGGGCATATATGCAAAAGAAACTATATGAGACACACATTATTTCAACATTTCGAAGAAAATTACAGAAAAACTTCGCGAAAACATATTTGTTTTTAAAAATTCCTGTGATATTGAATAATGAAATTTGTCTTAAGACTTGTCTTAAGATATCTTATACTTAAGATAGTTTTGTGAAACAGCAGTGACAAATCTTACGATTGTCATAAGTCAGATCTTAAGATGATCGTAAGATCTATCTTAGGACAAATCTTACGATAGTTTTGTGAAACGGGCTCCAGGAGTAGAGAAAAAGATTTTCATAGATATAATGTATTTTCAACATATAATCATTATAGAGCCATATACTAACACCATAACCCCTGACCCTGGGGCCATAAAATTCAGAATTTTGGTAGAAGCATTCTTACACATCATAACTATGTCCTTAATTAGATTATTTAATACTCAGAAGCAAAGATGAAGATTTTTAAAGATTTAATGCATTTTCACTATATAATCAATAGAGCCCCACCCTAACACCATAACCCCTGACCCTTGGGCCATGAATTTCACAATTTTGGTAGAGGCAATCTTGCTCATCATAACTGTGTACTTAGTTAGTTTATTAAATACTCAGGAACAGAGAAGAAGATTTTTAAAGATTTAATGCATTTTCTCTATGTAATCTATAGAGCCCCGCCCGAACACCAGAACCCCTGACCCTTGGGCCATAAAATTCACTATTTTGGTACATGCACTCTTGCTCATTATAACTATGAACTTAATTAGTTTATTTAATACTCAGGAACAGAGAAGAAGATTTTCAAAGAAAAAAGGCATTTTCACTATATAATCAATAGAGCCCCGCCCTTACACCATAACCCCTAACCCTAGGGCCATAAAATTCACAATTTTGGTAGAGGCACTCTTGCTCATCATAACTATAATCTTAATTAGTTTATTTAATACCCAGGTGCAGAGAAGATTTTCAAAGAATTAATGCATTTTCACTATATAATCAATAGAGCCCCACCCTAACACCATAACCCCTGACCCTGGGGCCATGAATTTCACAATTTTGGTACATGCACTCTTGCTCATCATAACTATATATGTACTTAGTTAGTTTATTAAATACTCAGGAACAGAGAAGAAGATTTTCAAAGATTTAATGCATTTTCTCTATGTAATCTATAGAGCCCCGCCCTAACCCCTGACCCTAGGGCCATAAAATTCACAATTTTGGTACATGCACTCTTGCTCATTATAACCATGATCTTAATTAGTTTATTTAATACTCAGGAACAGAGAAGAAGATTTTCAAAGATTTAATGCATTTTCTCTATGTAATCTATAGAGCCCCGCCCGAACACCATAACCCCTGACCCTGGGGCCATAAAATTCACAATTTTGGTAGAGGCACTCTTGCTCATCATAACTTTGAACTTAGTTAGTTTATCTAATACTCAGGAACAGAGAAGAAGATTTTCCAAGAAATAATGCATTTCACTATATAATCAATAGAGCCCCGCCCTAACACCATAACCCCTGACCCTGGGGCCATAAAATTCACAATTTTGGTAGAGGCACTCTTGCTCATCATAACTATGAACTTAATTAGTTTATTTAAGAGAGAATGTCACGAACCGTCAAGCTTCTCCTATATATATCATGGAAACTTGAAAAATTTGCTTTTTTAAATGGCATTGATAGTGAAACATTTGGGATGCGCTGATAACATTTTGGTATAAAACATGTGGCCTTTGTGAAACGTTACCATGGAAACCAAGACCAAACATCCCCAAGAGTGCAACCATATCGGTGAAAGTATATTTACTACATTTTTAATTTGTAGATACATAGGTGTCACATCTCAGTAAATCCAAGTTAAAACACATAAGCATAGAAACTTATTCTAATATTTTTACCACTAAACATCACTGGTTAGGAAGTAAAAAAATATTTTTATGCTTCTATATTCTAGTTTTGTCTTAAATAATTAAGCCAAAATAAGAATTAAATTCTTTAATCTACAAAAAGATTATCTCAATTTGGTATTAAAAATTAAACAAACACTTCCTTTTCTACAAAGATTCGGCAAAAAAATGAGAAGCATATGTTGCAGATAATTTTTATGAGCAATTTTTGGAACGTTTACCTCACTTCAAGCGCTTGAAAAATTCAAAGAGTTAGTTCCCTTAGCTGAATCTTTTGTGTAAACAATATGCAATATGGCGGCAAACTTCGCTGATGAACTCTGTGTTGAGTGTGTGACAACGGGGCAGCGCTACAGTGGAACAGAGCTTGAGCTGACTGGGAAGCAGACTAGTCATGTAAGTAGATCTTAAGTATACAGATTTAAGATCTAAATTCATATCATAAAAAAAAAGTAATTAGAAATTTAGGGAACGTAATTTGTCTGCAGACTACCAAAAACTTGGTAAAGTCTAACGTTAATGCCATACTTTGGCTAATCATGGTAATGATAATATGAGTTTTAAATAAAATACATGGACTCCTGTTAGGTAAAAATGTATGGGATATAACACAACATAATATCCTGTGCATATCCATTCAGTGTAGCATATCAAGAAATGGCCGCATTTCCTCAGAATTTTGTGTTACTAAGCTTGTCGCATATGGATTCTTTGATACTTCAAATACTCGTAGTTTCTCTTTGATATTTTTTAAGGAAATCTCTTTTTAGTTTTTTTTACATGCAGAAGTCCATTTCAATTTTTCCCCAAAGTTACATGTATATATATTATCCTCCAGTGCCTGGTCCCCCACTGCCTTGGATTTTGACACCCTATACATGGTTTTAAGTAGTTTTGGATTCCTTGTTTATATGCTAAAATTTTGTATTATTTGGGGTCTTTGTCTTATATAAAAACTTGATTTCAAGCAGAACCGCTAATTTTTGTTTTATAGATGAAAATTAAACAAAATGTTTCTGTTTCTTGTGTTTTTTTTTTGTTTTATGAATATTTATTTTCTAAATAAGACAATAAAGGGGGGGGGGGGTATAAAGGATTATTTGATTCAGTTTAGAAATTTAAAGTCCTACGCAAATAATGTACGGTACCTAGGGTATTCCGTATAGGTATTACCATATAAGCAGAATTTTTATGCACCCGGATTGATAGATCTGGGGTGTATATTGTTTTTGTCCTGTCTGTTTGTCAGTTTATCTGTTTGTCCGTTTGTCTGTTGTCAACTTTAACATTCGCCATAACTTTTTAACCATGATAGATAGAGACCTCATATTTGGTTTGCACACTCCACTAATTAAGTTCTTTCAAATGACTTCAAGGTCAATAACCTTGTAACCTTGATTGTGACCTATATGCTTAAAATAAGTTTTTCGAACTTTCGAAATTACTTTTGAACCATAGGCTATAGAGACTTCATATTTGGTAAGCATACTACACTTATTAAGTTCTTTCAAATGACACCAAGATCAATGACCTTATGAAGTAAAATGTAACCAATATGCTAAAAATAGCTTTTTCGAATTTTCACCATAACTTTTGAACCACGAGTAAAAAGATCAGAAATCAATGGTCAAAACATGGACACTAGATATTGGAAGCCCTTGTTAGCTCATTATATCGAGAACAACTTTCAAATTTAACACTGGTACTGTTTAAGAAGTAAATTAAGCTCAATGATATTGAGGTCTGACATTGATCAATTTTAATAAATTGTTTACCCTAGAATTTTAAGTGACCTATTGCTTTACTTTGATACTTTTTAATTTTAAATATTGAGGGGTTATATTTTTATGCCCTTTTATGAATATGGCCGGGCCATATAGTGTTTGTCATGTCCGTCTCCCGTCCTTCCTCCCTTCCATCTTTCCGTCCTTCCATCTGTCCTTCCGTCACACTTTGCGTTTAGCTCAGTGCAAAGCTTAGTTTCAAAAAAACTATCCAAGATATTTTCAGCAAACTTCATAGACTTTACTGATGTAAGCAATTCAACTGCATCACTATTCAAGATATTTTGATCAAATTTCATACACTAATACAATTTTCATGTTCCATTACTAATATACCCTTGAAGGGGCATTCATGTTCCATAGAAATATTTCTAGTTTCATAAATTTCTTACTTATCTAATTTTTTATTTTAACTATTTTTTTTTCAAGGCATCAGGAAAAGAAAACACTATTGTACAAGACACAATTAAAGAAGATGGAGGCTCATCTGTAAATCAAGAACTCACAGTTCATAGGATACCTTCCAGCAGTTATTTACAATCATCTGATGGTGTAAATCCAAGCACAAATATAGATGATTTTAATCAGATTGTAAGTAGCAATTTAAGATATAAGATTTAATTTTTTTTTGTTACAAGTCTCTTAAAGGATATTTTTACTTATAAAATTATCAACTTAAATATCCTTTTTTTAATGCTATATATACATACATGTATATTCAAAATTTTCACAATATTTACAATAAAACGAATTTTATAATCATACAAGGTGAGATAACATAACATATCTGTCCAAGCTTATTACCAAAAGTACTAAAGTTATTCCACATTATTTTATCACTATACATAAATAATTTAATTTTGTTTGTACTCTCGCCTCTCATTGGTTGATTTCCAAAAAGGAACACAAATTATTCTGTATAATCTGGTTTAGGGACACACCACCTTGACGACCAGCTGAATCATCCGTATCCATGCAATCCCCTCATTTTCAGTCCTCGGTATTCATGGAAAATTCCAGATTTAATTAATGTACCTTTAACTTCAAAAAGTAACTCGATCTTAGCACATGTAAACAAACATCATTTCTGCTAGTTTTGTGTATCAGTTATTACCTCCCCTTGTTTCCCATCACTTCCGTTACTATGGTTGTATTATTGAGCGGCAATTTTGAACTCATAAAAAGCAGCACAATTTTACATCCACATTTGTTTATTCTAAATTTAAATTATAAGGAACGACTCTAATTTTTTGCCAAATTATTTATTTCAACTTATGTTATCCGATTATTCCGATATAACATAACTTGGGGCAGTTTACGCTTTATAAACCGCGAAGCGGTTTATAAGAAAGCGTAAACTGCCCACGTTTTGTTATATCTGATAACATAAGTTGAAATCAGCTTCATTCCTTATAATTTAATTTCAGTGTAGACAATGAGACAATATTTCCTCCGGAAAAAGGCTTCAAATTGAGCATTATTTTAAAAATAACATCAAGCGCAGTAATACGTTTTTGACGTAACTCATTGTGACGTACATGTAGGCAAGTTATGTTATCAAAAATATTATATGTTCCTCAGAATGCTTCAGCCAATGAACTTGCTTGATACAAGAGAAATTAAATTATATAGGTATAACCTGGTTTTGGTCAGTTTACACTTTTTTATAATCCCCAAGCGTAAACTGACCCAAACCAGGTTATATCGAATAATTTGGCTAAGAATTAGTCATTCCTTAAGCAGAGTATCAATCCAAGCAAACTTTGTGCCATTTTGAGGACCATGTCCTATTGATAGGAGGGTTTAAAATTTTCAATTTTGGTTAAGTTGGTGTCTTACAAAGAAATTTTCTTTGTAGACAAGTCCGCAAATGTCCATTTATTCACAAGGCAGCCTCTGGTTACCAAGCAGTCAAGATACATATGAAGAAGAGGAGGGAGGTGATCACCTAGAAAACATGAATAACAAGAGGAAAGCTCTAAACACTTTCCTGCAAAGTTGTGGCCTAAGTCCAGTAAAGAAGCAACTCAGATCAGATTGGAATGAAGCATCTGACCGTACAAAAAGTGATTATATATCATCAGCTAAATCAATTTTTCAAGAGGTTGTGAATGTCCTTGCACCAGGTCAAGGCTCTCTTCTGCTGGATGCTTTATTGAAAACTGCTTCAGATTCTACTGACACCAACATACTGCGATTTCTTTCAAAAGCCTATAACCTTTCTACTGACTGGGGAACACAGAGACAAATTTTGTCATTATTTGCTCATTCATACTCAGTGTTGCTATGGTAAGATATATATTGCTAAGGAAAAATATGAATTTTTAAAACAATATTAAATTGGTGTAAAATGTAATCAACTTATCTATTAAAAATTTGTGTAAACAATTTTTAAATGAGTATTAAGTTTATTAAATGAAAAAATAGATCAATTTCTGTCTTAACACTATACTGTTGCTATGATCTGATTATGGTTGCTAGACCATTTTCAATTTATATATGCTGTATTGTTTTTGTTATCAAATTCTTTTTATTAGATACCTATCAATTTTAAAGATAACCACTCTCCTAATAATTAAATTTTAGCAAAATATTAGAGAGAGAGATTTCACTAATTTGTTACGACACCTTTCACCATCCATACTCCTTTCTATAAAGTTAGTGGAACAGTGTCCTTGAATTTGCTTCTTAGTTTTATTCATAACTATGGTAGATCAAAATCTTAGACCAAACTTACATAAATATTGCATCTAAGAATGCACACTATTAGATTATCAGTTTGAATTCCCATAACTATTCTTTTGGAGTATCATCAATAGTTTTTATTGATAATTCATGAATAACAAAATGTCTATTCAGCTCTGTTGCTATGGACCTCATTTGGTTGCTATGCACAGAATATGATCAATGTATAAATTTCAGTATATACATTTTTTTTAAGAAAAAAAGGTTTTTTTAATTAATTAATACTTATAATACATGTTCTCCTTTATTTTTTTGACATGATGATTCGAAAATGTCTTGGTTGCTATGCAGTAAATTTGGTTGCTATGGGCACATTACAGGATTTTTATCCCAAAATTTCACTATATTTATTAATGATGCAAGAGTATGATAGCTTTTATACATACAATTGTGTCAATTTGGAAGAAGTTTTCCTAAAATATTGGAAGGGAATTTTAAGCATTCTTTAAAGAAATCAAACATGAAGTTGAACAGTTTTTCCACAAAAGTAGTAAAAATGCTTTTCAATTTTTTATGTCAGTCTTGAAAATCAACATGTATTGTGCAAGAATAAAATTCATTTAAATGCTGAAGCTGTTGTAGATTATATATATATTAGTTTTAACTTGACAGGTAAATATTTAAATTTTCACATTGTTCAACTATATAGTATTTGTGTTGCCATTGCAACAGATGCATGGGTATTTAGATTTGCTTTGAAACTTTTTTGTACACTACATATCTTTAATAGTTTGCATAAAGTTTGTTGTGGGTGATATCAGCATTCTTTCTGTAAAAATATTCTTCCAAAAAAGTTAAAATTTAAGCTTTTTTTCCTTCACTTACGGTGGTTTCCATGGCAACACATAAGAAGGTATATAAATAATAGTTTTGTTGGTCAAACATCATTTTCATATATGTGAAAGTTGTGTACAATGAACACTTTTTACAACCAATATAAGATTGATTTATGTTTTACGCCGAATCGGCAATATTTCAGCCATATATCCAATATAAGAAAAACAGGAGGTTAAAATTTTAAGTTTCCATCCGAAGCTTGATGATTCGTGACATTCTCTCTTTATACCAAGGAGCAGAGAAGAACATTTTCAAAGAATGAATGTATTTTCACTATATAATCAATAGAGCCCCGCCTTAACACCAGAACCCTTGACCCTGGGGCCATGAATTTCACAATTTTGGTAGAGGACTCAATGCTGATTACAATCATACTAAAAGTTTGACTGCTTGATTTCCAGGAGTAAAAAAGATTTGTAATGTATGCACTAATTTTAGTGGTTTTTGCCCCACCCCCAGGCCCCAGGGGGGCAGGGACCATGAAATTTCACAATTTTTGTTCCCCTTTACCCATAGATGCTATATGCTAAACTTGGTTGAAATTGGTTCAGTGGTTTCAGAGAAGAAGCAGAAAATGTTTAAATGTTAACACACGACGCACGACGAACGACGACGGACAAAACAGATGGCAATAGGTCACCCGAGTTTACTCAGGTGACCTAAAAATATAAGTATTGATTGATTGTATATTGTTTAACGTCCCTCTCCAGAATATTTCACTGATATGGAGACGTCACCATTGCCGGTGAAGGGCTGCAAATTTTGGCCTATGCTCAGCACTCAGGGCCATTGAGCAGGGAGGGATCTTTATCGTGCCACACCTGCTGTGACACGGGGCCTCGGTTTATACGGTCTCATCCGAAGGACCGCCCCATTTAGTCGCCTTTTACGACAAGCAAGGGGGTACTGAGGACCTATTCTAACCCGGATCCTCACGGGATTAAAAATATATAAGAGATGTGTGAATATTAAATAATTATCCTATTTAAAGTTCACTATTTTTGTTCGAGTTGACACTGATATACTACTATAGATCACTTAATTTTCGCGACACCTTATTTTCGCGAGATAGTCATTGACTTTTTATTAGCGAGACAAAATTGTCACGCACTGTGGCCATTACTCTACATAATCATAAGCAATTTTATTATACGCGAGAATGAAATTTTCGCGAGCATACCGTCTCGCGTATTTACGCGAAAATAAAGTTCTAGCGAATAAAAAGTGATTTACAGTAATTATAAATCACCAATGATAAATATTTTCTTGTTGTTTCTCACGAGGAAATTTGTGAGACACAGTTTAATTTCCTTGTGACTGTCTCTGTGATTGTGGTCGATCCAAAGGTTTGTATCGATAGTTTTTTAAACAGAAACAGAAATGTTTATTTTCTAAATTCAAGTCAATAATGTAACTTAAAATTTTAATTTATTATATATTTTTAAATTGAAAATATACGAGGGCTGTTTGGAAATTATTGAGACATTTACTTTCACTCCATAAAGGACTAAGATAAAAACATTTAAATTCGTCAACAGGTTTATATAGAATGAATAAAACCAATACGCAACATTTCTAATTTATAAGATAATTAGATATGTATGGGTGAAATTTTAAACATGCAAATATCTATTGACCTGAAGCAGCAGAGCTACGTCATTTTAACGTCACATCAGAAGGAGATGTTTTTGCATGTGAATCGATCGACTTTTCTTTCTCTGTTATCGCATATAACATTTTAAACCAGAAGTCTCTGTCAAGACTGTAGCTCTACTGGTTTATACTTAAAACAAAGAAAAAAGTAGGAGTTGGGACTTGAAACTTTAAAATAGCAATAAATAGAAAAATGATACTTTTCGCTCATCAAAATCAAAACTGATGCACATAATTATTATAGTCTTCTTGTGTGCCAAGTTATATTGAAATCGGACCAAAACTGTAGGAGGAGGAGCATTTTGAAAGCATTTCACAGAAATTTTCATTTTAGTAACCATGGTAACATGCTTCATCGAAATCAAAAACCGATGCAAAGAATTATGTATCTTAGTGTAGTCTACTTGTGTGCCAAGTTATATTGAAATCTGACCAAAACTGTAGGAGGAGTTGTATAATCGGGAAAAATCTGAAACCGATTATCGGTTAATAATCGGAGTCCGATTTTAGTGATTAATCGAATTAATCGGTTTCCATATTTATTTTGAAACATATGTAAAATAAAGGATATATGACTCTATAAAAATTTTTTGGGAAAGTTTTAGACATACTCTCATGCATTAACACCCCCCTCCAAGCAAAATATTTAATCATGAAAGCCATTTATCACTTTGAAAAGTATACTTGAAAAGCAAAAATTTACAGAACATAAGTCATAAGGTTTGATAAAATCTATATTTAACAGATCAAACATTTACTTACTAGGCAGGCATTTTTTTTTTAAATTTTCATATGATACAGAGACTGAAAAATGGGGGGGGGTATTTCTTACTGTTTAATTGCATCTTAAATAAATCAAAAATTTAGATTATAAAGAATAATTGTATTGAAAGTATTAAGTTACTATTTAAATTTTTCCTTTTAAAGGTAATATAATAAAATTGCCAAGATCTACAATTTATTTCTTTTTTTCTGGACATTTAATACATGCAAATGAAATAGATAGTATCCAAGATTTTATTTTAACTTATAATTCACTTAAAAATATATTTATTTATTTTATGAACTAACTCATAATGGTTATCCTTGTTAAATCTCCAACCCAATCTACGTATGACCTATCTATAGATCTCTATTCCATGACAGAGGAAATTCGAGTTAGAAATAAGCGATCATGACAGGGTTGTTGCAGATTAAAATCAACCATGCATTACTGCTAAATGGATCAAATAAAGGATGCTTGTGTGGAAAATTTGGTGATTTAAACAAGAAAACACGTTTTGGGGAATTTTTAAGTATGAAATTGGGATAATCTAGCACTTTGTGCCATTGGGAATGGGTCCGATATTTGGTCCAAATTTGACGGCCCTGCATGTCTAAGTGTTGTTTCGTCGACAGACTTCGATTTAGTGCCGGGGTAGGGAAGTATTTCTCGCTGGTCGTCCTCGTTGTCTGCGACACAGGGCGCCGCCATCTTTGCCAATGTAGTGTATTCGACTATTCGTGTCAACAACAGTTCGTTCTTTGTAAACTTGTACATTTACAGGTTTTACCAATTAATCGATCTCAAATTTCAATCCGATTAATCGAAATCGGTTGGTTTTCAGCGATAGATTCGGCGATGTCGGCGATAATCGAAACACCACTAAGCATTTTGAAAGCATTTCACAGAAATTTCTTATCTGAGTAGCCATAGCAACACCCTTCATAGAAATCAAAACTCGGTGCACAGAATTATGTATCTTAGTGTGTTCTACTATATTGAAATCGGACCAAAACTGAAGGAGGAGTAGCATTTTAAAAAAATTGTTTACAGACAGACGGATGGACGCATTACTATCTCTTAAGCTCTTCTGGTCTCTGACCACTAGAGCTAAAAACCAACTGTCTTTTTTCTTTAGCAATTATATAAATCAGAAGTCTCTAATGAGACTAGCTCTACTGGTCTATACGTGTAGCAAAGAAAAAGTACCACTTGGATTAGAAACTCAGCAATAAAAAAATATTTATGCATCTTAGTGTAGTCTACCTGTGTGCCAAATTTTATTGAAATCAAACCAAAATTGTAGGAGGGGTAGTATTTTTAAGAAATTTCACAGAATTTTCTATTTTAAGTAACCATGGCAACACCCTTCATCGAAATCAAAAACCGATGCACTAGTTAGCTCACCTGAGCCGAAGGCTCAAGTGAGCTTTTCTGATCACATTGTGTCCGTCGTCCGTCTGTCTAGCTGTCCGTCCGTCTGTAAACTTTTCACATTTTCGACTTCTTCTCAAGAACCACTGGGCCAATTATTACCAAATTTAGTACAAAGGATACTTGGCTTGGGTGAAGTGGAATTTAAATTGTAAAAATGAGGGGCCAGGTCTTCTCAAAAGGGGAGAGAATCAAGAAAAGAAAAAGTAGGTTGGGGTCATTAAAAATCTTCTTTTCCAGAGCCACTGGGCCAGAAAAGCTGAAATTTATGTTGAGGCATCCAGGGGTAGTGTATATTCTAAATTGTTCAAATCATGGACCCTGGGGGTTGGACAGGGCCACAATAAGGAATCAAAGTATAACAAAGAAATATATAAGAAAAAATCTTCAAAAATCTTCTCCTCAAGAACCACTGGGCCAGAAAAGGTGAAACTTATGTTGAAGCATCCAGGGGTAGTGCAGAATCTAAATTGTTCAAATCATAACCCCTGGTGGATTGGCGGGGCCACAATAAGGAATCAAATTTTTACATCGAACTATATAGTCTTTTAAAATCTTATTCTCAAGAACCACTGGGCCAGAAAAGCTGAAACTTCAGTGGAAGCATCCAGGGGTAGTGTAGATTCTAAATTGTTTAAAATATGACCTGTTGGGTAAGATGGGATCACAAAAGGTATTACAATGGGGAAATCTGGTTAAGAATAGCATGACCAAAGCTTCGTATGTGAGCGGTGTGGCCCATAGGCCTCATGTTTAGGTATTTAAGTGTAGTCTACTTGTGTGCCATGTTATAATGAAATCAGATCAAAACTGTAGGAGGAGAAAAATTGTTTACAGACAGACGGACAGACATCTTGCTATCGCATAAGCTCTTCTCAGACTTCTTGTCTCTGACCAGTAGAGCTAAAAATATGCATTTGTCATATACAGTCTGACGTTTTATTATTCAGTACTGATTTATGCATCCAACGCGATTCGACGTTACGTAATCCATGTAATTTGATGGACTTAGGGCATTTTGTTTCTACTCAGCTTTGATTGTTGGTAAGAAAAGTTTTTACCACTGATAATCAAACCCTTCGAAGTATTTTTCTCATTGTTACTGTTTTAACAAATCGTTATAAGTCTGGAAAAAAGAGTTCCTCATAGTGTAAACTAAATTTTAAGCATACTTGCTGTTCCGAATTGACATCAAACTCCATTTTTCCTCGTTTTTAGATTTCTTTACCGCGCATATTTTCTTTAAAATAATTATCTCATACTTCTGACCGAAATTCTAACAAATTTGCACAAAATAAAGTAAAAATACAACTGAAAATTTATATACACAAATTGAATTATTTCCGCTCTTTCTATGAGTCCAATGGGAGATTTAACATTTGTGTGACACATTTTCAATGTACGATTTCGTGACAGCGACGGGTACCCTTATCATTGACGCAATAATATACCATTGTATGGAAGAAATATAATATTTGTAACACGTTTCCTGCTTTTATTAATTCTTAGTGCTTGTCAATTTATCCTTGAGTCAAATGCTGACTGACGTTTTTCATACTACATGTAATTGTTAGTCAATTTTTTTATACACTGAATTGACGACGGATTTTTCCGTTACTTTCCGATCATGACAAGGAGCACACTGCGAGTGTGACCGGTCAGCAGGAGATGTTCACTCCTCCATGGCACCTGATCCCACCTCTGATGTTTCGGAGGTCCGTGTTTGCTCTGCAAATTTTCACCAAAAAACGCACATTAAAAAGAAAAATATAAGCAATGTTTCAATAATTTCCGAACAGCCCTCGTATTTCATCAAGAGTAATACAGCGTTTTCATTTTTTAAAGCTATTTTTATCTAATGTAAATGATAATAAAGGTTCAAATCTTTACGTAGTTATCTTGTTATAGTCTTTGAGGAAGATCCAGTTTTTTGATGATTTAAACATACTTGCAGCTAGCGCGCTAAATACTTGACAGCCATGGACACGAGTTTTCTCTGCTGTTTTAATTATCTGCTCTTGTACAATACACTGCTGACACTGACGTGCGGAGAGTAAGTTCACCATGTTATCTTTTCCCGAAATAGAACTCATTCTTTAGCAATGAACAATAGCATGCTGATAATAAAGGTTTAAACAGAGATCTTCTCCTGACACACCAGCCACGCTACTGAGACATATATACGTAATTAATATAATATTATATATTTTATTAATTCTTTTTAATAAGGCATTACATAAAAGCCAACCACGAAATAGGAAAAAGAGATGTTTTTAATTTATTAAATGATATGGAAAGAAAAAAAGCTTTGTCTATATAAACTTCTGGTTTGAAAAAAAAATCAACTATTGTCCACACAAATGAAAGACTCTTTATATAGACGAGATATACAAGGAGAGTATTCGACATGGTATGCTCATATGTATACACTTTTTTCCCACCAGTATGGTAATATCAAAATTTTGTCTACTAAATCTGTTTTATGTAAGTATGAAGTTATAACTATATCGGCACCTTTTTTCCATGATTAGGTCCGAAGATTCATCATCATTTTCACTCAATTGTTGTCCCGATTATTATCTCAGAAATGGAGTTTGCGTAGGTAAGTTGAACACGAATATAAAATTCTGTTTAGCTTGATATGTCGGATTTTCACTATATACGTTAGCTTTCTCCCCAACTATTCCTTCCGATTGCCCAGATGGAAAGTATGGACCAAGTTGTCGGTTTGACTGTGAGTACCCAAGGTATGGAAGACGATGTCTTGAAGGAAACTGTACCTGTTCTATAGAAGCGTGTGATCCGGCAACTGGATGCAGAGAAATAACAACCAGTAGGGTTCATATTTCCTCATATTTACAGTAAATTAAACTTATTTATAAAGAAGTCCTGTGGAAATGAATTTTGTTTCTTAATAATCTAATCAATATGCACACAGTTTTTTTAAATATTCAGGAATGAATAAAAAAAATTCATTATAAACGAGATTTCCTTCTGAATGTTTTGTTAGTTATGCATGATCTACGTGAAAAAGGTTTAGATATATATTTTAGCATATAATATTATAGGAACTTACGATAATGTTGTATTTTTCTTAAGCTGTGCAGACAACTAGTCATGAAACTACGACGTCATCAAGGAAAGTG
The DNA here is from genome assembly GCA_003671525.1 of Saccostrea glomerata. Classification (NCBI taxonomy): domain Eukaryota; kingdom Metazoa; phylum Mollusca; class Bivalvia; order Ostreida; family Ostreidae; genus Saccostrea; species Saccostrea glomerata. The sequence continues at coordinate 49,324 of PRKT01001544.1, forward strand.
GAGACAACACCAACGACTTTTAAATCTACCATAGACGAAAAGGATGTTCTGTCATCGACGTACGACATGAGAAGTGAAAGAAACAGATCGGAGAATTTAGTAACAGGCAACATTAAAATGGACTCAGAAATTATCAAAGACGAACAGAAGGCCAACGAAGATTCCCAAGACGTTTCACTCAACACCATAATTCTGTCTGTCATCGGTGGATTAGTCATACTACTGCTCATTATTGTGATCATTGTACTGGTAAGAGGAAAACGGAAAGTGAAAGTTGAAATAGGAGATTCTGTAGAGAACAGTAGTAGAGGACATGTTAATACATACTGCGAAATAAATGATCTAAGCCTTCCATCGACGTCGCGGGATTGCAGAAGAAGTGATTTGGGAAAATATGAATTTATTGACCACTCCGAAGATGACAAGAAAAGATTTTCCTCACTTCCAATTAATTGCAGATCAGAGCAAAACCGAAAAAGCGTCGCAGGAAAGTATGAGCTTATCAAGACGTCAGATAAGGAAAGATGGAAATATTCTACTCTAACCTCTAAAACCATGTCTGCCACAAGAGGAGGTAGTTATATAACTGCAGTGCTTCTGCAATTCAACTTATAGATACGCATGAGGAAGACCTTCCAATACTTAACGAAACGAAGCCGGGGACCTCAGAATCCCCTGCAATACTTAGAAAAGCTAGCACTGACCGTGATCCCAGTTTATTAGCTGTTCCAGGTCCCTTTGCAGTATCCAAACATGTTAGTGGTTATATTGACATGAACGAATCTGAAAAACCAGATGAGTATGTTCCGATGGAGGGTCAGATTAATACCCTGAATAACTGATCTACGCAGGTGTGAAGAAAAACATATATTGAACGAAACTCACAATTGATAGACTTAAGCACAACCTTTCCTTTTATTGGTTCTTTTTTAACAAGATGAAATATGACAGTCATGCTATAACATCCAGCTTCATCTTTTTGTTAATCTTTGTAAATATATATAAACATTTTTGTAATGTTGAGTGAAAGTCCTACTTGTATGATTTTTTTTCTCAGTATTAATGTTGCTATATTAGAAAGTAAAAGATTGTTTAAGCTAAGTTGCATGTATATCGCCCCTTCAAAGTACATCAGTTTGAAGAGTACTTTAACTAAATGAAAGATGTTTGTGTGTCGTTTGCTTAATTATCCTTCCTTTTTTATGGGTATCTTCCAGGTGAACATAAAGATTACTTTTTTTTAAATATCAACTTGTCGTAGTTTTGTAAATCCGCAATTGATATGTCATTATGAAAAACACTATTTCTATCTCACTTGCACCCTTTTGCACCAGAGTGACCATTAGATTAAGGCATAAAGAATTTAGGTTTGGGTGGGCTGGGGTACCATCTACCATATTCCGTAATATTTTATTTCTTTCAATTTAATAAATTCTCTGAAATTCCAGTTTCTCTCCTACGCGTGAACCTTAAATTCATACCCAAGGACCCATAAATTTATAGAACAATTCTTTTTATATTATATGTTGTACCGGTAGGCAAGTCAAAGATTTTTGACGAACAAACATGTCTTACTCTCCGTTTCGCCAAATCGTTTCCGTCGTGCTTGTCTGACGATTTTATTTTTTCTCTCCATCATCATGATCATACCTAAGGTGAAGAAGTTAACTTTTAAAACTAATACGACATGTTACTTTTATTCCGCTATTTCTCATACGTTTTAAGACACACTTCAACAAAAGCAAGTAAGATAGTATGAATCGGTATTAAGCTATTATCATTTAATTAATAAATCATTATATAAAATAATTGCTCGTAATTGCCTTCAAAGTACAATATTCGACTCACTATTTGGTCTCGGTGAAAATTAAACTCTTGTTGCAAAATAATCGCATTCATCTCAAAAACAGCAACTATAGGAAAATGAGTTCCCTCTACTATAAAACATTTTATCCAAATCACTACAATATTAATTTAAAGATATCTTTAAACTGACTAATTTTGGTGGGGGTTTGAAGGGTTTATTCCCACTAAGCCAACATTTTGATTTTTACACCTGAGTGATTAACAATCTATAATCTGTTTTCTGGCATTCTTATATATGAATTAACAGAGAATTAAGTCCTTTGGACAATAAAAACAGTGTAAAAATATGCCGACCAGAGGTAAAAATTGAGTCAAAATAAATATAAAGTTAAAGAAAAACAAGAGGCCCACGGGCCTTATAGGTCACCTGAGCATTATGCAACAACTTTCCAGTTACAGTGTATTGAATTTGATTCATGTTTTAAGCCAGATGCTATATGGCATTCACAATTTTGAAAGGGCGCCATTGATCATCATAACAATAAACTTAGCAGTTGCTTAGCTTGGTTACTGAATACCCATACACAGGGTAGGGGAACAAAAATGCACTCCAACTAATCAGTAATATTCATCAATAATCAGTAGTGCCCCTAACACTCTGACATAAACCCCTGACCCTAGGTTGCACAAATTTTTAAAAGGCACCCTTAAAATTGCCTATCAAAAAGTAAATAAATGTTTTATAAATACAAAGGACCAGAT
>PRKT01001544.1:54184-67323 GCA_003671525.1 Saccostrea glomerata
ATTTTTAAAGATTGCATTAATTTTAGTGGTTTTGGCCCCACCCCTCAGGCCCCAGGGGGGCAGGGATCATGAAATTCACAATTTTTGTTCCCCTTCACCCATAGATGCTTTGTGCCAAATTTGGTTGAAATTGATTGAGTGGTTGCAGAGAAGAAGCTGAAAATGTTCAAATGTTAACACACGATGGACGACGGACGACGGACGTCGCACGACGCACGACGACGGACGAAAACGGATGGCAATAGGTCACCTGAGTTTACTCAGGTGACCTAAAAAATTAAAGTTCAATAATTTTTTTATGTAAAAAAGTAGTAAAATTTTACCAGAGAATTAATTAATTTAATTTAAATTAATAAATAGAATATTAAAATCATTTAAGTAAATAAAGAAAAAACATTTCCGAAGTTTTTTTTTTTAGATTTAATTTCCGACATTTTTTGTTTTCATTTGTTTTCATTTTTGACATAATTTTGTTTCTATTTCCGGAATTTACCATCGCGGCAATTCAATGCTTTCAAAGTAAGTGAAAATGGAAATTAAAAGTATTTATTACGTCGATAGAAGCTTTTGAAAATAAGAATTAAAAAATATTTTAAAATAGTATGAAATATTGTTGGAAGAAAGGTGATTCAAAAGAAGTAAGTATTTTGTGATGAAAAATGACAATAAAGTATAATATTCATAAATAAAACTTGTGTATTAGGAAATAGAAGAAAATGCACTGTTGAAGTAATCATGTTTACAATGAAGTTTTATTGTTAAGCTACCATTCACGTCTTTGCTAAGTAAAATACAAAAGAAATACTACTGATGTGTCAGACTCCAGATATAAGATCTTCTATTTAAAGTTTACTTATTAAAATCGACTTTACTTGAAACACATGGAGATAACGAACAGAATTCAAGGACAATTCCATGACACGGATTATACTGTAAAATAACTAATTTTTTGTAAAATTTTCGTAGCTTGAAGTTAAAATAAAGGTTTTTGGGAATTTAATTTTGTGGCTTAAGGATTGTTGTGTGTTAATAACTGTGAATAAGTAGATGTTGACCTTATGGTGGACCTAAACTCGTAATTATAAGTCCCTTCAAACGGTGTCTTCTACTTAGACAACATTTTGAATAAATACAGGTAAAACACAGCTAGGTAAATCTGTGTTGGCTAAGTGGGAATGAGGTGTAGGTGGAGAACAATGTTTGTACGATTTAATAAATCGTTTGTACGATTTAATTTAGTAAATCGTACAAACGATTTATTAAATCGTACAAACGATTTATTAAATCGTACAAACGATTTAGTAAATCGTACAAACGATTTATTAAATCGTACAAAAGATTTACTAAATCGTACAAACGACTTAGTAAATCGTACAAACGATTTAATAAAAAATTTCTACATTGTTAAAATGGCACGAATACGCCGTCGTAAAAAACAGTTCAATGATGGATAAGAAGAAAATATTTTTTTGATGATCAGTCACTCAAGACATATTTCGAGTTCAGTTTTTATAGATTTAATGGAAAACTCGTCTAGTATGTGAAAGAGCTGTTATTTTATTTCTCTCGAGATATTTTTAAAATTAACATACTCCGTGGGGATCCGGGTTGGAATAGGTCCTCAGTACCCCCTTGCTTGTCGTAAAAGGCGACTGAATGGGGCGGTCTTTCGGATGAGACCGTATAAACCGAGGCCCCGTGTCACAGCAGGTGTGGCACGATAAAGATCCGTTCCTGCTCAAGGGCCGTAAGTGACGAGCTTAGGCCTAAATTTGCAGCCCTTCACCGGCAATGGTGACGTCTCCATATCAGTGAAATATTCTGGAGAGGGATGTTAAACAGTATACAATCAATCAATCAGTTAAAATTAACATAACAATATGGAGAAAATAAACAATATTCAATTTCAAAACCCCATATAACGATATAAACACAATACAAACAAAGCAAACGCGGACATTCGAAACATCAGAGGTGGTATCAGGTGCCGTGGAGGAGTAAGCATTCCCTGTCGACCGGTCACATCCACCCGAAAGGTCAATTTCGGTTCGACTGATTTTAGAAAATTTTGATATAAATTTGATTAGCTACTCCCCCTTTCTTGTAGAAGATTAATGAAGGCCAAGATACTACCTCTTGTGGGATGAAACTTATAAAGAAGGATTAATTGTATCTTTTTAATGTCACTCGAGAATTTTTCAGTCATTTCAAGACTCATGTTGAGATGCCACCATTTGCCGGTGGAGAGTTGTAAGTTTTGTCCTATACTTGGCACTGAGGTTATTGAGCAGTGAGGGTTCTTTTTGTGCAAGCACCTACTTCAACGTGGGACCTCGGTTTATAGGTCTCAACCGAAGGACGTACTGGTCTCCACGTCCCACAGCTCCTTACTTCGCAACTCTCGAGTCCCAAAATATGTATAACATTTTGTACATTATGTGGTCATATTTCTTTCGAAGGTGTCTGTATTACACTCTGATATGCCCCTTGTCAAAAGGTACGAAAGTACCAGGCATACATACTGTAACTATGAAGTATTTCTCTAAGCATTTGCATAATAGTTCAGGTTTTCAACTTTATTTCCTTGTACAATGATTTGACATTCAGAGTTAACACTTTGTTTCCGTTTACTATCGATATTCTAGAGTATGTTTGTTTTCCTCTCGTATTATTCCCAAAGTATTTTTGTTTTCTTTTAAAATATATATCAGTTTCTTTTGGATAGGATTTGGGTTACGTTTACAGTGAAATTGTTTGCTGTTTCTAACACGATATTTTCTACCTCTCTTGATATGAAAAAAGAAATTGTCCATATATCAGTTTTAGAGTTCATATTTCAGTTTTTTAAAGCTCTCTCATATTCGAAATGCCAGAGAGAAAGAAAAAGGAAGTTCTAATAATTTTCTTATTTCGAAGCTCCTTAACCTATGTTCGATTTTTCTTCAAAACGTAAAAGCCGAATTTATATTTTCTTGAAAAAACTGTTTTTTCTTTTGGAATAAATTATTTCACATTTAATTATTTTCATGTATAGAATTGTTTCAATAGACATCTGAGCTTATTCTTATCATTGACAGGGAACAGAGATGTCCTGCAGAGTTTGAATGGGATAAAGGATTGGGCGAGTGTGTCGGTAAGTAATCGGTCAACATCGCTTGTTTCCTTCTGAAAGACACCGGTTCAAACCTCTGGATTTTCCGATGGTTCCTGTTTAATGTTCTGTTCATATACTGGTAGCTGTAATGATTGTAGAATGTTTTTGAGACTGTTAACAGTTCTTTATCTTTAAGCTCACACCGCCGTGGCACCTGATCCCACCTCCTTTACGTTAGAAGTCTGTTGTGTTTCATTTGCTCCTGATTTGAACTGTCAAAATACCTATTTATGCTTGAAAACTCTATGCTCTCTCTCTCTCTCTATATATATATTTTCTTCATCTTATTTCTTTAAAAAAATTTTTTTTATATATTATTTCAGTCTAAATATTTATCATCCTTGCATGTGATGAAGTAACATATACCATTTTTTTCTTCAAACTGGGATAGAGGGAAAAAAATAAGCCATCATTTACAATTAAATAGTTCTGATATAAAAAAAAATACTAATTTGCTTCCTATTTTAGAATTAAAATGTACTGAAAGACCGCACAAGACTTTTTTTGCAGTGGTGTAATAGGAGTATGTCTACAGCCATTGTCATTAGTCGTTCTAGAATATTTTTAACACTCTCCTATATTTTCATATTAAATTATTTCCCAGGTTCTTATTTTGATTTGAGATGCTGCTTGGTCTTATTTCCAGACCTGTTTGTACCTTATTTCAGCACCTCATGTCAATTGTAATGAAAACACCAGTTTCAATAAACATCAAAATTTATTTAACCTTTGTATAGACAAACAAAAAAATGGTATAAAAAAAATAACAACTGTAAATTTCTGCCTTATGAAAAAAAACTATTTTTAAAATCCAGCAAACCCCCCCCCCCCCCCCCCCCCCCCCCCCAGCCCCAACCTAGCGTACGGAAACGCTAGCCCATCCTAGCCGGGGGAAAAGGCCTAGGGAAATAAAAAAAAACCTTATTTACATTTATTTATTGAAAACCTAGCTCTTAACTTTTAGCTTAATGGCTTAATAAATTTAACAGGAGCAATAGACGACGACAATTTTTGTACAAATACCTAATAATATCTTAACATAATTTCTAAGGGTGCAACCTGTTAAATACCTAATAAACCTCTATAAAAGTGAGAGAACTTACAGCAAATCAATGCTTTTCAAGATTCTCCAGTAAACTAGCAGTTACAAGGGTTTTTATACTTTTTGGAAACAACAGAAAATTCAACTTAGAATCCTAGTGGATGCATTCGAAGGGTATGAACTTTGACTGATATTAGTGACACCCAAAAGTTTAACTTCCGTATTAATAGCCAATCAAAATTTATATAAACATTAGCCCAAAAGATTTGATGGAAGCAACACGTGCTTTTTCCTGAGAAAGGTTTGTAAACATGCTTAATATAAACAAATGTATAAGGAATAAGGCAGTATACACATATATGTATGAAAACATTAATATCAACACAATATCACTGGATTACAAGGCATAAATGTATATAACAAAATCCATTCCTGCTACAAGTGGAGCCTTTTATTAATAAAGTACATGTTTTGTTAAAAAAATATTTGAGATTGTAAATTATTATTTCCAATATTTTAAAGCATGTAGACTTGGTTATTATGGATATAATTGCTCAAAATCATGCGTTAATCCCTTTTATGGCTATGGGTGCCAAAATCAATGTGTGGGATGTGATGAGAGCCTTTGTGACGTATCTACAGGTTGTCCAATATCCACAGTTACCAGACTAATTAGCTAAAAACTAGCAAACAAAATTTGTTAACTTGATTTCAGATTGATTGTAATAAGTGTAGCACGTGAAACAAATAAAGGAAAAGTATCAAATGATGATACAAGAAATACAAAAAGAACATATTTTATTTAGATGCTTAAATTTTTCAATTAACATATCTTTGTAAATTGGTACTATTTTGGTTAAAATATAAAACATTTGAAAACAAATTTTGTTTATGGTTTTTTGATAACTAACCTGTGTAAGACTTGTCATATTTTTTTCATTGACGCTATTTCATTTAGAACTACAGAATCACTATTAGACAATTTTTTCGCCATTTGTTGGTAATGTTCTCACGTCATAACTGATATTGTGACGAAAAAGTATTGTGAAATTAAGTTATAATGGATTTTCTATCAAAATTATTTTATTGTAATATCTTATAAAACTTTAGTATTTAATAATGAAGTACTGGTTATTCAGAGATGCACAGTGAAAATTGTGTTTACAAGTTCAAAATGGTGAACGCTTGAACTTCTCAAAATAGTTCAATGCTTAATTCTGAGTCCTTTCGGAAAAAAAATGGAGAGAACAAACTAGAGTTCACGTTTCAAACTCAAGAAATATAATGTTTAAATACGAAGTGAAAAAAAAAATTAAGACAGCGTTATTAATGATATATGGTATTATTAGTTACATAGTCATTTAGTGACCGGGTACGGGATGATACCTGGTTAGTAAATTTCATACCTGGCTCGGCTCCGCCTCGCCAGGTATGAAATTTACTAACCAGGTATCATCCAGGTACCCGGTCACTAAATGACTATGTAACGAATTTATCCCACCGATGAACATATATAACTTAGCTTTGAAAATTGGATTTGCTGTCACTCAAGCTTACAACCGTACACGGTCACTAAATGACTTTGTAACAAATTCACCCTATGATAACTTTAAACATTTTTCTTAGTAAAATTTTTGTGCATGCTTACAACCTGGCTTTTCATTTCATTTTATATCAGTACTACTATAAAACTCAGATTTAAGTTTATAACTTTATTGAACATTTAACAATAACACATGAACATTTAAAAAATAACAACAGTAAAATTAATGCATTCAGTAACTTCTGATTTTAAATATTAAGAATTCAGTATTAAAAATCTCAACAATTGTATGAGAGTACATATGTATACGAGTATCACAAATTATCACGTTAAATCACAGACCAAAAAAAAAAAAATTAATTATGGACATTTAAAAATTCACAATAAATTGACAATATAACAAAAAAATTAATTAATAACAACACACTTTAAATATTAAACATTTTGAAACAAATTAAACAGGAAAAATACAAACATTCTAAAAGATAAAATCATTGATAATTGTCTAATCGACCAAACAATTCACAGAATTTGAGTAGAATGATGACCCATACAGATGATATTCAATTGGTAATCTCATTTTGTAAAATTAACATTGATGTTTATTGAACCAATGGTACATCCATAGAATGCTGGGAGAATTTGCCTGGATGAGGTGTGTACAGCGGAGGAGATCCTACTCTCAGTAACTGCAGATTGGGTTGTGATATCACTGAAAAGGTCAGAGATGTTAATTCCTTGTAATTCAGCTATGGTCGTACTGCTCTCCTGTGAAAATGGCACTAAACTCAGAGGATTGCGAGTTTCCTGAGATGTTGGTAATGCCAGCTGTGAGGTACTAGATGAAAAGGCGAGGTTGCTTTTTACTGGATTATTTGTAAGATTTTGGCCCATTGCTTGTCCCATTGCAATCTTCTCATCCATGTCTGTCCTTTGGTACACTGTGAATGATTGAACTGACTTGTGTCCCGTAACTGCCATGATCTGTGAGGGACTGAACATGCATTTATTGAGAATTGTGGCTCCTGTAGCCCTTACCGAATGATAAGTGTATCTCTGTGACAAACCAACACTTTCGCTTATTTTTGTCTTGAATTTTGCTAATGTTTTTTTCCCCAAGTCGTGAGTTGCAGTACCAAGTAATGTCCTCATCAATGAATGCCTCTCGGGGTCTCTGCCACAAACTGTCACACTGTGGGTGTAGCTTCTTTAGATACTTTTTTAACGATTTCACAGGACAGAATGGGGACTGCGGATATTCGGGCATTACTCCAGAAGTTGATTCCCTGTCATTCGCTCTGTGGTTTTTGGTCAATTCATCACACAAGATTTAACTACGTACTTCAGCCCTGATTTAGGATCCGCTTTGATCTCGAATGTTGATTTTGACATGGAATGCATGTTCTCCACAGAACGCCGACAGAAATACAATCTTATGTCGAACTGTACTTTATCCTGTAGGCCACATGGCGTATCAGTACACATATGTGTAGAATCATACAACTTTTGTCGATCGCTTTCATTCATAACAGCGTGATGTTCCACATTACCTTTGCCGATCCTTTTCAGCTCAGCAAGCGCAGCATTAAACGACACGTAAGCATCGCAAAATTCACTATCCTTTATTATGTCGATTTTCCTATTAAAAGGAGGGCTTTGTAAATACCTGTTCAAGGCATGTCTTATATTTTCAAACGAAGTCGCTTTGTAATGCTTTCCATCTTGCTTCCGAGCACTGAGGTAGAAATGAATTAAAATTTCATTCAAACATACTGCATCAAACTGTTCAAAATTTTCGTCTTGCTTCTTTTCTTTTAAGTAAGCTTTCAACACTCGTGCCGCCTTCGCATTGCTTTTAATTGTTTTCTGGAATTTTTAAGTTTCTTTTTTTCCTCAAGTTCGTGTGCGTCCAGGGACGCAAATCTCGTCGCCATATTTGTTTATCAAAGAACAATAACTCGTGCAGCCTAATTTACATAGACCGGATATGGATTTACAACTGACCGGGTATAAGTAATTAACCGCCTTCACGTGACAGACTTTAACCAATCGTAAACCAGGATTTCGTGAAAAATCATCAGAGGTGGGGTAAATCTATGAAACCGATCTTTGTTTTAAGAGTTGTATTATTTGGACAACTTTTTTACGATAACTTCCGAGAATGACTCTTCCCTTTTTTTTGTCTCACCATGCCTCTTCATCACAGGCACTTGTTTCAGTACTTAACACCGAATTTCGCGGAGTACCCCCACACCCGAAGAATCGCATTCAATTACACTCCCAGAGAAAGTACACTTTACAAACTATAATCTATAATAAATAATTTTTCTACACATCCATATATGGCAAGATGGCAAGTTGTCATTTTTTCTTTATTTTCCGTAAGCAGCGTCACAACTCTGCTCGCCGGGTGGAAAAGTCGAACTCAACCATAAAACGGCATGTGCTAATCTCGGGCAGAGAGCAAAATTAAAAAAAATGAGTTGATTTAGAAATTCATCATTTCAGTGCTTAAATATTGCAATGAGTAAATAGAACTTGTTTCCGTCTGATATTCCCTGAAAACATTACAATCTTTATCTGATGTAATTTTAGAAACATTTTTAGCCAATCAAAATTCCTGTGCGGGATCAGCACATACCGTTTCATGAATGAGTCGACTTTTCCACTAGATTAGCACCGATTTGACGCTGTTTACGGAGATAAACGAAATCAAAGATATGCATGTTATATATGGATGTGTAGATAATTTATGATAGAAGACAATGGTTATAAACAGTTTTCCATTGCTTTCCTCAGAAAAGTGGAAGTAATTGCGTTTCTGAGGAGGAGGGTACTCCGTGTAATTCGGAGTTAGATACCTTGTGTTATCATTATATTATGGGTAAAAAATCTTTTACCGAAACAAGACATTTGTTCTTATAACGAACAACGCCTGCGTGGCACAATGGTAAGAAAGTCTGCTCTAGAATCGCCAAGTAAGGAGTTGATCCTTATGTCGCGGGTTCGAATCCCACTGGGGGACGTGATGATTGGTCCTTCGGATGAGACCGTATAAACCGAGGTCCCGTATCGCAGTAGGTGCTGGCACGATGAAGATCCATCACTGCTCAATGGCCCTGAGTACCAAGTACAGGACAAATTTTTCAGCTCTACACCGGCAAGTGGTGGCGTCTCCATATGAGTGAAACATTCTCTAGAGGGATTTTAAACAATATGCAACAAATCAATCACATAATGAAGATATCAATACACAAGTAAAATCGATAAGAACGAACACGGATATAGCGAGGTTGTTCGTGGTTCCCAGCAAAATTCTTTACAAATAACGAATTTGAGTTCTGTAGACGTTAAAAATATCGGAAATAAAATTTACATCTTTTATAATGAATGTTCAAATATTTCAACATTTGATTAAGTAAATTGAGAGAATTTTCCATACGTATTGGTATAAAAAATTCAATTTATAATAAATCGTTGATTATCCAAAGTTTGTTTTGTAATAACTGTTTCCCTAGAATATTCGTCAGAAGTACTCAAAGATAAACGTTTTATAGCGTTGTTCTGTAAATACGAATTCGTTAAACGGATAAAACGAATTACGGATATAGCGAATAAAATTCACAGGTCCTAGGACTTCGCTTTAACCGGGTTTTACTGTAATTGCTGTTTAGGGGATAAATGACGATTAAGCTACTTGTTGAGAGGAATTCCCCAAACTGAAAGGACGAGTGAATATTATTCTTCGATGGTCACTTTAATAATCATCTTGGATTTTCAAGATCTGTATTAAATCCAATGTAGAAAAGTTGAATTTCAATATTCGATCATCTTGAACTTTTGCTACAACACAATGAGTATTGTTTCATAATGTAATTTTTCTTTTTTCCTCGCAGACCTTCTTATGTGTCACTGTAAATACATAATTCCAAAGCGAACCTTGCTTATTAACACTTTGATAAATGAATTTTTTTAAGTGAAATTTCTACATTGCAATAATTACGCCACCACCTCTTCCACCGTGTAGTAGGGCACATATTGGGTTTCGGTTAAGTAACATATGGGGTTTCAACTCCGAAGCGGTGATTTTTTGCATTTGGAAAATATATTTGTAAAAATCCGTTGCTAATGAAGTCTTCGGGGCCAAATGACATGCGCACGGGTTGTAAGAATGTATTACCTTCGAATTTAGTGCAATAGGCTGGTTGAAAACGTTACGGATTCTGCAAACACTTCTGGACAGTCCAGTCGACTTGGAAAAGTTGTGGTGTCGCTGACTTTCTTTGCTCTATAATTTTCAAAAGCGGACCTTTAAAGCTCATTTTAAGGATGGTAGATGAAGATTGATATAAAAACAATCCATGGAAACTTTTTTTCACCTTTCGCAGTCTCTTTTTTTCTGTAAGAAATATAAATTTTTGTGGCCAAATTCTAATGGGGTTTCAAGGTGTGTTAACACAGGGGGTTTCAACTCAAAGGTTTTTTCTATGTTTAAATCTTTGCTTTCTTTCAAGAATATGGATTTCGTCCATTTAATACGAAATAAAAACGAATAGTCATATGTTAGGCAAAAAGTTTGGTTGTCACCTATGTGCAAAGATGAACAGATGTGGAAGCTCACTCAAGAGACAGGTTGCGCGTCATACACAAGCCGGGAGCACTTCTTCCAAGCATAACATTTTACTGTTGAAATTCTTCATTGAAAACTCACACCTTTGTTGCGGTACCGCCAAATAATGGTATTGAAGAGTTGTGCATGAATAAAATTTGTAATTGAAAAGTGAAACCTACCCCTCTCGTACACAAAATATTAAAAAAAAATATTTTTGTTTGTGCAGTTTTTTTGGTAGAAATTTTTCTCTGATCCCTATAAAATTTTTTTTCAAAAAAGGATGCATATGTCCCTGTATTCAATTGCCATAGAAAAAATGCTTTGTTCCTCTTGTGCGTCTTGACCAGATTCAAAATAAACCTCCTTCCCTCATTTTCCTAAAGGAAACCCAGTTCCATGTTTATGAGACGCAATGTGCCTCTATGTGAAACTGATTTATTTGATTAAACGCCTTCTTTTATGTAAATGTATTCAATGGCGTTGTACATGCAGTAACATTGTATACAAATATACATGGAAAGCAATGATTAAAAACATATAAGTTCCTAAAGAAGTTTTTTTTTAAAGTTGTTTTTGAAAACATCAATATATTTTGATTGATTAATATGCAAAGGTAGTTCGTTCCATAATTTTAGATACATGTCCAATGTTATTAAATTTCTGGTCGCAGATCTTTTATCTTACATTCAATAAGACTTATAGCAGCCTTCGGAATTTCGGGAAAAATGCAATCGATTATTTGAATTCTATTTTGACAAAAGTTCAATTAAATGTTTCGCCTGAACAGTTACACGTAAATATCAGAATTTTAAATGACATCCTAGATAGATTTGATAGGTGTCCGACAGAGATTAAAATGAGTATTCATGTATGTATATTTTTACATTCAAATTATTTCTTTTCTTTTAGAAATCCATCGGAATTTTTATATAATTCCATTCAATATTTTAACACACCTAACCTTATTACTGCGCAGTAGAATGCATAGTTGGAATTATATGCATTTTTATTACTCTTCAGTCTTGTAAGGCTAAGATGTGTATTGTATTAACTCATATTAATTAAAATCAATGGAATAATTTAATCATCAAAATATAACATTTGTACCCCCCCCCCCCCCCCCCCGCATTTAACATTCAATGTCACAGACGGCTTTTAAAAGTACGTCAGGTCTGACATGCGCTTAATCCAGTAGAAAGCACATGTATAATGAAATTTACAATTATGTAGAGATAAAACCATCGTCGGAAACCCACGGCTGATTAAGCGTAATCAGCCGTGGGTTTCCGACGATGAGATAAAACTAGAGAATGTAAATGTAAGCATTGGATTCTTATTTTTGGACTTTTGGCACTCTTACAGGACCGAAGATATCAAAAAATAAGAATTTGAGGGGCTTTTAAATCTTTGCACACCGGTGAAAAACAATCTTTTGCCTTCCATATGGCCATTCACTTTTGCTTCGTGATGAATGAACAAGGAATCTAGATCCAAAGATTTAAACATAGAAAAAAAAAACCTTAGAGTTGAAACCCCCTATGTTAACAAACCTTGAAACCCCATTAGGCACATTAGAATTGGGCTACAAAAGTTTATATTTCTAACAGAAAAAAGAGACTGCGAAAGGTGAAAAAAGTTTCCATGGATTGTTTTTATATCAATCTTCATCTACCATCCTTAAAATGAGCTTTAAAGGTCCGCTTTTGAAAATTATAGAGCAAAGAAAGTCAGCGACACCACAACTTTTCCCAGTCGACTGGACTGTCCAGAAGTGTTTGCAGAATCCGTAACGTTTTCAACCAGCCTATTGCACTAAATTCAAAGGTAATACATTCTTACAACCCGTGCGCATGTCATTTGGCCCCGAAGACTTCATTAGCAACGGATTTTTACAAATATATTTTCCAAATGCAAAAAATCACCGCTTCGGAGTTGAAACCCCATATGTTACTTAACCGAAACCCCATATGTGCCCTACTACACGGTGTCTTCCCCAAACCTTCTTGCGCCTTTACAAACTTCGATAAATTGAACAATTTACAAAACATTTATTTACTTGAATCTGAAGATGTGGCACTTTCGACCTTGAACATTACGTTGTAGGAATAACTGCTTTTCATCGGTTAAAATTTCTTTTGTAGATTTTACTGGATGCTTTTAATGGAAACAAAACAAATATCTTGATTGATTTAGGGATGTTCATGAAAATATTTGTCAGGAAGAAGTAGTCAAAAAATCTATATACACTGAATGTATCCATTATGATTTGCGTCTTAGTGGTTGAAATAAATAAAACCTTAATGGAACCTTAACTTGGGATAATACTTTCTCAAGTAGAATTCGAGTCTTAATAGATCAAAAAGGATCTTGTAAGAAAATCCATGCACGTGAATATATGCATAAACGATAAAAGTCTGTCTCAAAGAAACGTGTTTTGTTTTTTTTTTTTAAATATCCACCGTCTGATCAGAAGATGGCGATGATGTATATAGCCATATTATCCGCTGCCTTAGTATTTTGTGAAAGCTGTAATTTTAATTTGACGTATGGAGAGAGATACGTGGGTCCAATTGTGACAGTAATCAGTGATATCGGACCACAGCAATGTATCCGAGAGTGCTTGCTGAGACATGAGTGGTGTTGCGGAGTCAATTACAACCTAAATGGCTTCGTTTGTGAGATAGTGTCAGACTTAAATGGAACAGAATTAGCAACGGAATTCTTTAGGATTGGACGAGACCAGGTCAGTGTTCAGCCTTTCCCTTTTTTGTTGGGGAAGGGCGGGGGG
>PRKT01001545.1:0-16304 GCA_003671525.1 Saccostrea glomerata
ACCCATACAACTGTATCTAATATAAATATTAAGTATAAACAAAATGCATTTTTTTTACCAAAGACAAAAAACTCTTCGCAACTCTATATATTCAAATAACTGGTTGTGTCTTAATTCAATGTCCTGGCATTTTATCAGAAAACGGGTATATTTTAGTAGCTTAAGCACATTATTAAAATGTGAAAATAAAGTTTACATACATATACCGGGTAAAACAAGGAACATGTTAATTAAAACCACAATCAAAATCAAAACAATTTATGATTATTTAAATATGAAGAGATACAAAAATTCATTATTTGATAACCTAGTTAATATTTTATTTAACTTTTCAGTTTTTATGAAGGTATTTCTATCATCAAACGAAAAAAAATTACACAAGATGCTCGACATTTTCAACATTTATTTAAGACATTATCAATTGGAAATTTAACAATATAAATTGATTTATTATCATCAAGTTACCATCAATTTTTTTTCAAAGTTCAAAACGACTGCTAAAAGGTAGTGTTAACTATTTATTTTCGACCTTAAATTGTGTGAAAGATGCTTTTTTTTCTTCAACCAGTAATCTAGAAGGATAAAAAGATCTTAAACAAACTGCAATTTGAAAACTTTTTTGTCTGAATATGTGCTTTTTGGAAAAATTATAAAATGAGACCGCGGAACATTAACTTACAAAGCTGGAAATATACAGATAACGTAATTTCTATCTGTTACAATCAAAACATTCGATGATAGACAATGAAATTGGTGGGTACAATTTAAAGCGGGGAAAACATTGGATTGAAATTCTACTTTTTCATTTTCACCCAACCTGCATCATCGCAAACCACGGCCAAAATGTACGCTCCTCTCCCATCTGGCCGTGGTTGAACGAAGAGAGAATACTTCGTAGCTCATTAGAATATTGACCAATGCGAGTAAAGCATAGTTGGATGATGAACTTTATCGCGACCTTTCAATATCCAATCGCAGTATAGGAACTATTTCTTGTATACTGTTTACGTCAGTTGTTGATTTCGATTGCGATGGAAACAAAACTTGCCACTGACTGAATATGACGTCA
Source organism: Saccostrea glomerata (assembly GCA_003671525.1). NCBI lineage: Eukaryota > Metazoa > Mollusca > Bivalvia > Ostreida > Ostreidae > Saccostrea > Saccostrea glomerata. Next base: position 1,070 of record PRKT01001545.1, read on the forward strand.
CAATAGAGAGGCGTATATATTCAAGATTACGACATTTTTAGTGATCAAGCAGCCACGGGTAGGAAAGTGCTATATATGCGGACTCGGGACCGTGGCTTGAGACGATGCTCCACCTGAGCAGTTTTCAAAAGCAATGTGTGAACGTATGATCCAAAAGACAAATAATTTCAATTCCCAAATACATGTTGGTTGAAATTTGTATTATGATGAGTGTAACGTGCGAATGCGCTAACTGGACTGTCTTCAACAAGTCAAGAACTCCATTGAAAGTTTATAAATTTATTTTACAGGACACAGAAACAGAACAATACTGTTCAACATTTGACAAAATCTCTGGTGTTTTACAGTCTCATAGAAACCTCTATGACTGGAGTCACATCCAGTAATTAAATATTTCATGTGCAAGTCTAACTCTCTTAGACCTATTAAAATCCTAAGTTTAATCCTAAACTGGTAATGAACCAGTATTAATGAAAATCTACACCAGTAATATACTGGATAATAAATATTATTCAATCACTGAATAAAGTTTTCCCCCACTCCACTTAATACTATCAAATTACTTAATCCAAAGAACCAAAACACACACCTTGATACAGTGGTGTAATCTGATGTCTCTTATCTATGGCTGTCTGCAACTCTCGTTCTTACTACACTTAACAAAACTTCTAAGTGTTCACTTTAATAAATGTATTTATTCAAAAACTACTTTATAGAATGGTATGATATTTTCAAATTATTACAACAAATGAGTCTTCTCAACAATTAAAGAAAGAAAATTCAATATCACTGATGAAAACCAATGTTCCGTGACGAAGCTTAAAAACAATAATTCTGTATTTTCCGGCACGTGTTTTGTGTAATGAGCATTGTTTTGTGATCATTATCAAATTTTAAAAACTGGTTTTACTAAAAAACACAAAACATTGGCAAAATGATCATTGAGATAGAACAGAGAGCTGTTGGAATGTTAATATCTGGAACATCTTTGCACCACGTTTTACTCACTTTTATTTTAGTGCTTAATTGTACTTGATATTACTTTAAAAAATTATGAAACAGTATCAAAACCCATTTAAACACATTTTTCTTTAGGCTGTGCTCATTTTTCCGCATCAATTTATCACAATTTGAAAGTTTTTGACAATATTGAACCAGACCGGAAGTGACATTGATCTTCTTCCTAGGAGAAAATTTCGTGTAACTTCAGGTTAAAAAGGTGTTAAAGCGTCCTGAAAAAAATCATAGAAACATGGAAACATACCATTTCAATCGTACGAAAATGATAAGAAATCGGTGCTCGTGGCAGTCTTATATCAGCTCAAGCAGTGTGAATTATCCTTTAAGCGGCAAACTTACGTGCTAAACACCCAAGGGTATTGACCAAAAGGCATTTGTGTGACGATACACTGTCAAATTCCTGGATCTTAATCCCATTGAACACATTTGGGATTTTAAAAGAAATGTCAAAGCCCCCCCCCCCTTTTTTTCCTCACAATTTCAATGGTTTGGAAAGATCTATGCGGTACATGTAGGTGTGGCAGCAGAGTGGTCAATCTCCTATTCAGGGGTACATGGTATCCAACAATAAAGATTGTCTTGTGGTAATTAGAGCGAGTAGTGGGTCTTACTCCATCGAGATTTTTTTGGTGTGAATTTTCATTTTGGGGGTACATTATTTCTTTGACACTCTGCTTAAAATTCTGACGAGATACTTACACAAAATTTACGCAACATCGAACTTAGATATGCATCATTAAACAAGAATTAAAGAAATTATTTATGGTTTGCTTTTGTTCTTTAAAACTTCAAAAATGTTAGGTGAACACTTAGAAGTTTGGTTCAGTGTATATATACGTCATGAAATACTACGAAATGACGTAAAATACGATAACCAATCAGAAACATCGCGCACCTGATCATCAAACAATTGCAATCACAGGCGATACGCGATAACATTATTACCACGACAGCAAAAAGTTCTGTACATATTTCACCATAGAATAAAACAAATAAAATATTATAACTAATTTATAAACAAAATAACTTTCGCAATAATTAAAGATGATTGACATACAATTGATTAAATAAATCGCCGCTTAAAACTTTTAACATTTTAAGAAAAATGCATTCCAGGAAACCGCACTTCCGGAATAAAAAACCATGCGGCTAAAGAGAAAACAGAGGCAACAATTTACCGAATAATCGCTAAACAAACACCCTTTCAATTATGTGATCATGCATGTTTACAATATAGGAAGCTATATATAACAATGAATTTAACATCATAACAACATTAAAATCTTGAAAGCAAAGAAAATTACGTATGCGGCAATACACATCGTCTGACAGAAACCGGGGGTCGTATCAAAAAACAATGCACAAAAACAGTATTCAAGTAATACGGTTAAAACTTCGCGATTATAATATCGCTGTCACTATATTTCTCACAATGAGTTTATATTCTTGCAAGCACCTCTAAAAGTCATAAAAGACATATTTTTTTCAGGACACGACCATTTGATTCTAGAAGAAGGGGAGGTAAGGGTAAAAAATTGTCAAGTAAGATCATTATTTGTCCAAATTAATTTTTAAGATGACAAGAGTTTTGTCTTCAGTGAAAAATGTGCCAACCTATATATTTATCTCCAAGATCATTAAGCCCCCCCCCCCCCCACTTCAATGCATACTTATATTACACATGTATACCAAACACAAATCAATTATCTGTCCCTTCATATATATCTTTGAAACGCTGGGCAGAAAATTCTGATTTAAATAATTTTATTTTCAAACTATATCGAAAATAAAATTATTTTTTCTCTGGTTCAATTAGTAATAATGTACTTTATAGCTGAGGTGAATCGAAAATGAATTTCAAACTAGAATTTCAATCCCCTGTTTTACCTGCATCTGTGTTGAATTGTACCGGGCCATTCCATTGTCTATCATTGAATGTTTTGATTGTAACAGATGGAAATGACATTAGCTGCATATTTCTTGTCAGTTTATGTTCCGCTGTCTCAATACATTTCAACACAAGGCAATGTAGTATATGTAACAAAAACAAAGAAAAATACCACTCGTTAAAATGTATATAACAATAAAAATTAAATCTATTGAGGAGAAAATGCTTTAAAATACATGTATGTGAATTATATGTCCTAAGAAAAGGAGGTTTTTATTACTTTCAAATTTAAAACTCTTTTGATAAGTCTTCGAATTTGTTTTCAATTATATACCTCTCCTTTAAGGAAATAATACGCAATATTACATTTCAGACAAAATTTGAATTCTTTCGCTTCAGTTTTATTTCAAGTTGATATGCTCCAATATATATTTTTTTCAAATCAATCATATATCAGAGACAACATACACTGTACAGCGATAGTAATATTTTCATAATATTCCTTTTCTTTTGAGTGCATTGGTATCAAATTCTCAAACCTTCCCAGATAGAAAGCTGTGAGACGTTTATACATGCAATCACCTCCCTTTGAACGCAAGCCGTAGAAATATTAAATTAGGTCAACACGTACTCGATCGATAAAGAACCAAAGGTCTTTCTTGGTGTGGCGCACTTCATCGGATATGAATGCTATGAAGGCGGGGAGAACTTTTCAACATGAGGACCCTTAATTTTAACAGTAGGCGTAAATTCAATAAAGATCCCACTTGAGCAAAACACTTATGCAACAGAGAGTGAAATATATAAAAAAAAATATATATATTAAAATAAAGAAAAATAAAATTGATCTTAGAACAAATGACATTATGCAGAAATCAGGCCCCTCTGTAAAGCGTTTATGTTAAGTTGAATTTTGCTTTGATTAAAACTGCAACTTGTGAATATACTACGCCATGTACTCTTGTGTTTTATTCAATACTTTTTTTTCATTTATCCGTGCAAGAAAATTAAATATATTGAGAGATGTTTTTAAAAAGAAAAAAAATATGAGAGTATATAGATATAGGAAATTATCATTGAAATCGCTATAACAAAGGTTAAATATACCAATTGAATTCAGAACCAATTCATTGATTAAATGCATCAATTCATTGATATCTTATTTTTCCAATGATAAAAATAATAGGCATTTTATGTAAAAATGTTAATGCTCTTTACGGGTAAATATTGTACATTGAACTACAGTTGTACGTCATCAGTAATCATGATAACGATTTTCCGTATTTCGTAATGAGTTTAAAACAAACACTGTCATTCTCAATTCATAAACATTTTTTTTTTTGAGTGCAGAGGTTAATTTTTTAAACCTGCTTCATCTTTTTTTTAATACTTTTCCTTTGTATATTACTAAATACAAATATTCCGCATGCGCCTTGTTTTTCCTTATACATTTACCATTCATCTACATGTATTTTTAGCTATGACTCATGTATCATATAAACAAATTCTTGATGACTTAAATTGGAATGTAGTTCAAGGTAAGGACCTGTTTTGATCAATATATGCATTGCAACAGTTTAGCAAATTTATGTAAAATTGATATAATTCAACATAGACTTTTTTTTTACTTTTTAGCCTTAAAAATGGCAACCTCTTTAAAGATTTTATTCAATATAACTGGAAACATGCCAGCAGGTAGTTTTATTTGCGTTGTGCACAAATAAATACCCTTACTGTACTATTATGCAAAATTGTTGATTGTTCAGATCTATAACTATTTTGTATAAGACCTTCGTTTTTTTTTCATTAAAGCTTCTGTTTAATATTAAAAAACAAGCTACATCATGATACATCTTAAAGATATTGGAAGTACATTTTATCTATACTGTAATTATTCCCCTTGATTTAAATATCTGCACTTTTTTCCTTGTACGCTTCCTGGACATTGTTGATATTCTTCCCACAAGATAGATATTGATCTATCATATTTCACGAAGGACAGATGATCGGAAAAATTATTTAGAAATAATCTAATTTTGGTTGTAACGGCTAATTTGATTGAATGAAAATTAATTTAAATTGTATACTTTGGTTTACCTAAATCACAATGACTTACATCAAAAACATATCAATCCGCTTGACGTTACGTTCAGAATAAGAAAAATTTTAAGGCGTTTTTAAGGGAGAAACTGTCTTTTTTATATATGAATGATTGAAAATTAAATGATAAGGAAGGTATTAAAAAGCAACCAAAATAAAACTGCAATGACCCAGTTATACAGTTTAATTTTTATTGCTATTTAATTCAATCCATAAAAGAACATTATATTTTCAACTGTTAATGTTATTTGTTGATTAAATTAAATTTGTAATAACTTTTATATAAATGTGAACGGAATTCAGATTTAAATCTATGGAAGCGTAAAAATCAATACAAGGAAATGAATTAGCTTGCAATCAAAAATATTAGTTAATAGTTTTTTTAATGATTGCATCAAATTGTTATTTAACTATTTAAAGGTCAGGTTTCAATGTTACTTACGTAAATACTATATATGGAATTTTAATTTTTTTTTCTCAATACATGAAAACAAGAAAACGAGAATAAATAAAAAGGTAATTATATTTTTATGTGCATCGTGCTATTTAGATTTTAAATATGTAGCTTTTTTTCCCTGCATTGCGCGTTTAGTTTTGGGGAAAGTTTTTTTTCTAGTTTTGGACAAAAAATAAAAACTATAATTAAAGCAATTCATCATTGAATTCTAATTGTTGTTCATAACTATAACTAAAAACATACTTTTCATATGTAAACACTTTAAATTAGGGATGTCAACGAGTACCCGGTTAACCGGGTACTCGATCGAATGTCCGAGTATCGAATACTAAAATCGGTTATTCGGTTACTCGGATGTACATTTTTGAATTTTTTAAGCTTATTTATTTCTACTTTAAAACTTCCGTTTTAAACCGTTAAATGTCCGTTGCAGTTGTACATACAGTAATCAGAGTTTCCTGTGCCTCTAAATGACCGTTATCGCCGTGGTAGTGTTTATACAGTAATTACCGTGACCAAGCACCTGCTACCTACCTTGCTTTTCTCACCTTCCGCTGTATGCTACCCTTATTTTCAGTATGCTCTAATTAATTGTTTTCATTGAACATCGTTTAAGGTCTATTATATGTTTAAATAAATTAAATAATTTTGTCATTTCTCCAGAAGCCGTAAATTCTCGAGGAAAGAGACAGACGATATTGCACGTGCGAATGTTGATATGGATTCGTTTGATTAAATACCAATTAATGCAAAGCCTTTTAAAAATCTTATGTCCATCCTTACACCAAACTACAACAAACCGTCTCTTAATTTAATGAAGTCTAGGATCGAAAAGTGTACCAAGATCGTAAATCCGCTGTTATTAGAGAACTTGATCAAGTTGATACTGTAAATATATAGCTCTGACGACTTACAATGTATCACTTGGACGTAAAACGCATCAAAGAGTTACACAAGGTTAGCTTTTTTTAAAAAAAGCTGAGTGTCAGCCACTAAAATACAGAAAGTTTCTTTCTTGTTTTGTTATGGTTTATGATTTGATCTATTCATCATGTTGTGTTCCTTAAATGTAATAAATACCTGGTAAGGACAGTTAAATTATTATTGTAATCGTTCCTATTTATAACATAATGCCACATACATACAAAAATGATTGTAATAAATGATAAAGCGTAGAATTTTTTTTAATTCTGCATCGTGACCATTACAATGATGTCCAATAAATTCTCTTCGGCGCAGACATCAGTGAAAGTTCATCTTATACCGGTAAATGAACAAAAGCCACCATGGCAACTAAGATCACGTTAAATTCTATAAAAATGATACAGATTATGATGAAGAAAAGGAAGGTGGACTTTATGTTAGATTGTTTTTAAATATTATTAAATAACTAAATAACAGTTATCATTTGTGCATTTCGAGGCAGTGCTTGATGGGGGAGGGGGGATACTGCATCTATATTTAATTTAATTTCTAAGTTTGAGCATCCATTTTAGTGTTATTAGGAAAGAAAATTTTTGAATGAAATCTTGTTTTCACTCGTAAAAATTAAGAACGATTCTTATTTTGAGACGAGGTGAAACATTACGATGAAAATAAAGGAGAAAATAAGCTGATATCACTTTTTGCCTGTAATGCATAACTAAAGATGAAAACAAAATATCTGATAAGTAACAACTTTGCCATGACATGCACGCATTAAAGTACGAGATTTAGAGTTTTTTTCTTTTCTTTTCCTTTTATACCGCGCATTTCTGGCTTCGTAGGTTTTTTTCCTCCGTTAAAAGTTACAGGTGTTAAATTAAAAATAGTTTCGAAAGTAATACAGATGTTAGCAATAGTATAATATTTTGTTTTAAGTTGTTTAATTATAATCTAAATATAGTTAAAATACACACATACTTGTATGTAATTTTAAGTTTACAAAACCATCGTTATCGCGAATTTTTTACACTGGGATACAGAATGTACATCGGCTTTTTTATGCAAATGAAGAAAATTGTTTCAAAACAAAAAAGTAATGAACGCAACAGAAAACAATTTTAAATGTCTTTAATTTTAATTTCAAAATATGTTTATACATGCAGTACATATACATGTCTGTGATGATGTCTACCATCATAGCAAAACTATAGATAAAAAAACTGGAATCCGCCCCCTCTCCTTTCATTGGCGTGGGGGGGGGGGGTTTTGACCCATAATATATATAGTCTATAAATCAGCACAGTTCCCTCAGCTATCGCATTTCCACTGTGGTCTTACATGTGGGCGCGGTTCACGTGCAAAAGCGGCACTTACAGATCTATCATCATGTATAAATTATAAGAATTTTCTGTCTTTATACAGTACGTGGCCTTCTAGCTGATGATTTCATAATATCCATCATTAGAGTCAAGAGACATTGATTTTTTTTACTATTCTTTGGACGTTTGTGGCAAGTGGATTGTTGTGTGAATTCCGACCCGTACATGTCTCATGCAAGGTATTGAATACTGATCGAGGGAGTCTTGCATCAGGCATCCAGAGGAATACACAATTTAAATCTTCGGCTTGAAATGGCGATTGAGGGAATAAATGTACTTATCATCTATTAGAAGCAAAGAAATATTTTCATAGTATCATTTAAAAACTGACAAATATCCCCTCTAGAACTAGAAGCTGAACAGTCTCTGTCATGAATTTTCGTCGAGCACGACGAAGAACAATGCAGACCATAAAAAGATCGAGGTCGTGTGTATGTGTGTGTAGAAGCACGCCCTCTGGTTGGAGAAAATTGTGCAAATATTTTCCCAGAATTCCGATTAACGCAAGCGCACTTGCAGTTTCATCCTAACGTAACTAGTCAGCCCGGGGCTGACTAATTACGATTAGGGAACAGATTATTACTTTAAACAAAACCACTGTCAACCATTTATGATTTTATTTCTCGTATTTATCTGATAAATAAATTGAACTTAGAAAAAAATTTAGATTAAATTTCGTCGGATACAAAGTGGTCATAATTGTTACAACACATTTACGGGTAAACCTCACCAGACCATGTGGTTTTATATCTACAAGAGTTTACAATATTTTACAGTTATCAAATAACTTCACTAAACAAGTTTATATTTATTTCTAGACTTTTACCGAGTACCCGGGTACTCGATTGGAAAAAACGTTCGAGTAACCGGGTATTAAAAACGTCCGATTTGACGTCCCTACTTTAAATCTAATAATTTATTTTTGTTTCAGAGTTTATTAATGGTTTTGATTTCCTTTTTTTCCCCTTTAAACCATGTTATGAATGCCGATATAGTTGAGTAATAAAGTAAAAGGAGGCTGATGACCGAATCTGGCCCCTTATTTTGCGTAAAATCCAGAGTATAGTTAAAATTCTGTAATACTTTGTATTTAAGAACTTAAAATAAGTCTTGTTATTAAACCTAATTGGATTCCAAACTTACACAGAGGACACAAAAGGGTGTGAAAGTGTGGCTTTACCTGAATTTTCAATATTTTATTGTCATTTAATTAAGTTTGAGATAGTCTTCGCTTGGTAGAACAAAGGGCAAAAGCTTGCCTACGTGGGATTTTTATAAACAAGATGCATAAACTATGTTAAGGACAGATGAATATGGAAAATGTGAAGTTTGCACCGTTTTGTATCACATGTACTTCTTTTAAAACTTTGTAACAAAGCAATTGAATACTTATAGAAAATGTAATATACATATGAAAAATGGATAGGACTGGACCGTAGTTATTACCAGATATATCACATGTATCAGCTGTTTGTCACGTGACTTGTATAAAAATAGAATTGTTAAACTGAATTTAGGAAATGGAGATATTGCAAGGGCTTCCGCTTATTTTTCAAGAATAAAATTGATACATATTAAAAGAAGTTTATTTCCTCTACCCAAAAAGTGCTGAGAGCTAGTCAGTACTGTTTGTGAAGTACTTCAAATTTTGCCGAAACTTCGCTTAAATTATGTTATAAATAAAAACAATGTTATGCAGATGAGGATCAGCTCCCAGCACTTCTCAAAATATACACTTTACAGTGTATGTGCAGTTGAAATCAAATTTATTTTTTTGGAATGGAAAATATGATAAATATTTTACTAGACAAACATGATCTAGAAAAAGAAATACTAGCCATGCAATTAGTTTTAGCATCACAATAATTTCACTTTCTGGTTGTCAAAGGAAATCCCATGTGAATAAATGAACACTGATGAGTATATACCTATACAGATGGCAATTGTTAAGTTTAACAGAAAAAATTAGAAAAGAAAAATTATCGATTATTTAATGCATTGACTAGCCAGAAAATTACGTGACCAGAAAAATCTAAGTGTTATTCAATGCATTGTTAACTGAATCTTAACAGTTTCATTTTTTCCCAGAAATTCACAGGGTAAAAAAAAGGCAAAAAAAGAACCTAATTCTTTCCTAACTTTTCTGTGACCTCTGTGTATTCAATGACTAAGAACTAATATTTAATTTTTGTTAGGGGAGACAACAGGTTTTCATTGATAAGTTGTTGTATCCCTTAAAAAAACTCAGCCCATATCAGGGGCCAAAAAGGGGTCATAGCCTATCTTGTCCTTTGATATCTCATTTCGCAATAAAATGAGTTTGGAAAATAAACATGTGTTATCACTGTAAAAACTGCCATGGCGTATCAGTCGTTATACGGTCTTAGGGACATGAGTTCGAATCTCTGGTGCAACTGCTCTAACTCGAAAATAGGTAACAATTTTAACGTTTGATGATACTTACTCTTTGGCAAGATGTTTTACTATAATTTGTTTTTTCGCAGACCTTTCGTGGTCCGATTTCAAGTCTCTAATACTCAAAAAAGGTCATTCTTATTACATGTATAAACAAATGGATAGCACATTTTGTATCTATTTCCCTTTAAGCATTTAAAGCTGACCTTAAAATAGTTAAATAATAATTTGATGTAATCATTAAAAAATATTTATTAACTTATATTTTTAATTGTAAGCAAATTCATTTCCTTGTATTTATTTTCACGCTTCTATAGATTTAAATCTGAATTCCGTTCACATCTATATAATAGTTATTACAAATTTAATTAAATCTACAAATAACATTAACAATTGAAAATATATAGTGTTCTTTTATGGATTGAATTAAATAGCAATAAAAATTAAACTGTATAACTGGGTCATAGCAGTTTTATTTTGTTGCTATTTAATTCCTTTCTTATCATTTAATTTTCAATCATTCGTATATAAAAAAGACAGTTTCTACCTTAAAAAAGCCTTTAATTTTTTTCTTATTCTGAACGTAACGTCAAGCGGATTGGTATGCTATTTTTATGTTAGACATTGTGACGTAGGTAAACCAAAGTATACAATTTAAATTAATTTTTCATCCAATCAAATTAGCCGTTACAACCAAAATTAGATAATTCCTAAATAATGCGAGTATGTGCATACTATAATATTAGGAATTTGTTTATGTATAGAGTGTGTATTTGTAAACAAAAGTCCCAGGGGCCACATCGCTCACCTGAGTAACTGGCTAACTAAAATTGAAATTTAGTTCAGTATTGAAAAGTTTACAATATTATAAAAATGGGCTTTGGGGATGGGAGGGGGTATTTAAACAAACTGAAATCTTCATTTTCTTAGAACGCTTTTGTGACATGTTATGGTTTTTTGTTTATAAGTAAATTTTTTTATGAAATAGCCTTTGTATTCACCTGTCCACTTCATGATTCCTCTATTTTCTTTAATTTTAAAATCTACATTACCTTTTTTATGCTTTAAAATTGATGATCAATCAGCATGATGGCGTTGTGAAGAATTTTAACGATTTTTACAATGTATTCCTATGCAAAACCTTGATCGACAGTTGTGGCCAAACCCTTGCCCAAGGAGTCATGATTTGAAGTTGATTTCTTTTTCTACCTGAGGATGATTCCAAAGAAGTTTCATCTTTCCAGGCCAATGGAAATGAACTGAAACGATCTATTTACCTTTAACATTTATTATTATGCTATCATTATACTGTAAGGGATAAAAGAATGATGAATGGCATTTACATGTACCTCTCGAAAACGGTTAAATAATGAGTTTGTAATTAAAGAAAACCAGTGCAAAAATCTTATAAAACGACCATCTTCAATATATTCCTATATATGTATTAATCATTCAACAGATGCATAGTTCAAAATATTCCTTTCTTCAGTCTTCCCTTTGTTTTGTAAACCTAATTTACCGGCCTGTGTCAGTTAAAGTGCATATTGACAACAACAAAAGTTATACATCATATGAAGTGTAAGTCGTCAATATCTGATGTTTTTTTCTTATTTTTTAATTACACTTAACTTAGTACAGGTCACGGTAGCCTAGTGGTAGAGCGTTCGCTTCGTGATCGCAAGGCCCGGGTTCGATTCTCGTTCGCGGCGCAGCGTCATACCTAAGAAGTAAACAAAGGTAGTGACTTTTCCTTCGCCAAGCGCTCGGCACTAGAAGTGAAAGTCACGGGTCTTTTGGATATGACCTTAAAAACGTAGGTCCCGTGTCACGGTAGGCGCTGGCACGATAAAGAATCCTCACTGCTCAATGGCCCTGAGTGCCGAGTATAGGTCTAAATTTGAAGCCCTTCACCGGCATACGGTGACGTCTCCGTTTGAGTGAAAATTTTCTCAAGAGGAACGTTAACTGATATACAATCAATCAATCACGTGACTTAGTGATTTAATACATACATAAATACGTATCCGTTTCATCTTGTTTTTTTTTCTTTGTAAGTTGTACTTGTACAACATTTGCTTCATGTTAGGTGGGTTAACACTGAAATAAAGAGGATTATAATTTTTCACTTACATGTAGTATGATTTTAAAATTTCACCACATATTTTACGTTTACGAATTATTATTTGATAAAACAGTATTTTTTCAGACATTGACTTTTTTCAGTACAAATTACTACAAATGTGCAGTTGAAAACCAATTTTTTTTTTTTTTTTTTTGAGTGGAAAACATCATAAATATTTTACAAGGCAAACATGTTCTATAAAAAGAAATACTAGCCATGCAATTAGTTTTGGCATCCCAATAATTTCACTATCAGGTTGTCAAAGGAAATCCCACGCAAATAAATGAACCCTGTTGAGTAATATATACACATATGCAGATGGTAATAGTTAAGTTTAACACAGGCAAAGAAAAAAAAAACAATAAATGAACACTGAAGAGTACGAGGGTCATTCCAAAAATTCGTAGACTTTTGTCATAATTTTTTTTTATTTAACATCATATTATAACAAAATTTAGTACAGATATTTAAACAAGAAATTCAAATAATTTGAGCCAAAAAATGGAAATATATTGATAATTATCAAAATTATCAAAGATTTAATACAGAAAAATGGGGTCACGGAACTTAATAATTTCTAGAGTCATACCTCTAATAAATGGCTCTTAAACGAATTAAAATTGAAATGTGTTCAATTACTTCAGATGCTAATATTTAATGTAATACATCGCTTCGTTAAAAAAGAAATAAATCCTTAGAGGCAGGTACATGTAGACTTCACAAAAAAGCAAAAAATGATGCCGTCGAAAGACATCACGGTGCAGCGAGTACTGATAAAAGAGCCATAGCGACTTTAGGCATTATTTGGATCTGAGAATTTCTGAGGTATCAAAAACTACTCAGTTTACGTTCCAAATGCAGAATTTATTACTTGGAGTGTTAGTAATAATGAATCTGTTCTTCTTGACGTAATTTTCCATCAAGTCAATGCATTATGACTCATGAAATGCGTCATTTTCCTGATATCCTGTACATTCCTTTGAGAATCACGTAAAACTGAAGCGTTCAATTTTTCATATAGAGCACAACCTCTGATCCAAAATATGCAAATACATAATTAAAGCTCTGTTTCTTAAGATTATAAAACATGTTTTATTTTTTGGATCTTAGGCTGAGCTCATATTTTAATTCTTTGCTGAAGGTAGTCAAATACGCATGTTTTCTGCAAAGAACAAGGTTCACTTTTGCCTTATTTGGCCTTGTGAATTTTCGAAAAACTAAAACTGCATAGTTTTAGTTAACAATGCATTTAAATATCACTTAGATCTTTGGTGACTGCGATCCTATCAAAAAATTATGTCATTTTCTGGCTAGTCAATGCATTATGACGACACGAAATGCTTCAATTTCCACATATTCCGAAAAAGACTACAAAAACGGCCTATTTTAAAGTTATTTTTTGATATTTAATATAGAGCGCAACCTCGGACCTAAAATATGCAACTAGTAAATGAATATCTAGTCTACAAATAGTAGGGATGTCAACGATACCCGGTTAACCGGGTACTCGATGGAACGTCCGAGTATCGAATACTAAAATCGGTATTCGGTTACTCGGATGTAAATTTTTGAATATTTTTAAGCTTATTTATTTCTACATTAAAACTTCGGTTTTAAACCGTTAAATGTCCGTTGCAGTTGTACATACAGTAATTAGGGTTTCCTGTGCCTCTAAATGACCGTTATCGCCGTGGTAGTGTTTATACAGTAATTACCGTGACCAAGCACCTGTTACCTACATACCTTGCTTTTCTCACCTTCCGCTGTATGCTACCCTTATTTTTAGTATGCTCTAATTAATTGTTTTCATTGAACATCGTTTAAGGTCTATTATATGTTTAAATAAATTAAATAATTTTGTCATTTCTCCAGAAGCCGTAAATTCTCGAGGAAAGAGACAGACGATATTGCACGTGCGAATGTTGATATGGATGCGTTTGATTAAATACCAATTAATGCAAATGGTTGAATGCAAAGGCTTTTAAAAATCTTATGTCCATCCTTACATCAAACTACAACATACCGTCTCTTAATTTAATGAAGTCTAGGATCGAAAAGTGTACCAAGATCGTAAATCCGCTGTTATTAGAGAACTTGATCAAGTTGATACTGTAAATATATAGCTCTGACGACTTACAATGTATCACTTGGACGTAAAACGCATCAAAGAGTTACACAAGGTTAGCTTTAAAAAAAGCTGAGTGTCAGCCACTAGAATACAGAAAGTTTCTTTCTTGTTTTGTTATGGTTTATGATTTGATCTATCCATCTTGTTGTGTTCCTTAAATGTAATAAATGCCTGGTAATTATTGTTATCGTTTCTTATTTATAACATAATGCCACAAACATACAAACATGATTGTAATAAATGATAAAGCGTAGATTTTTTTTTCAATTCTGCAGCGTGACCATTACAATGATCTCCAATAAATTCTCTTCGGCGCAGACATCAGTGAAAGTTCATCTTATACCGGTAAATGAACAAAAGCCACCATGGCAACTAAGATCACGTTAAATTCTATAAAAATGATATAAATTATGATGAATAAAAGGAAGGTGGACTTTGTGTTAGTTTGTTTTTAAATATTATTAAATAACTAAATAACAGTTATCATTTGTGCATTTCGAGGCAGTGCTTGATGGGGGAGGGGGGGTACTGCATCTAAATTTAATTTAATTTCGAAGTTTGAGCATCCATTTTAGTGTTATTAGGAAAGAAAAGAATTGTTTCAAAACAACAAAGTAATGAACGCAACAAAAAACAATTTTAATTGTTTTTAATTCTAATTTCAAAATATGTTTATACATGCAGTAAATATACATGTACACAAAATGTCTTTGATGATGTCTACCATCATAGCAAAACTATAGATTAAAAAACTGGAATCCGCCCCTCTCCTTTCATTGGCGTGGGGGGGGGGGGGGGGGGT